>PVIR01041944.1:0-12491 GCA_004026965.1 Petromus typicus | reverse complement strand
TTTTCCCTTCTTCACTTTCTTTTTTTCTTTAACTTCTCATCCTATCTAATCCATGGCTTTGTGCATGTTAGATGAGTGCTGTACCACTGAGCCTACTCCCAGCCACAATTTTGAAATTCTTATGTGTATAATTCAGTGACATAACAGTCACAGTGTTGTGCAATAATTACTTGTATTTCCAAAAAAAAAAAATGTTTTTTAGTAGCCAAACAGGAACTTTGTAATCATTAAACAGTAAATACCTTTTTCGCCTACCTCCCAGTTCCTGGTACTGCTAATTTTTCAGTCCATATAAATTTCTCTTAAGTAGGATCATACAGTATTTCTTCCCCCCTCCATCAAGTTAATTTCTCTTAAACAATTGTGAAGGTTCAGATATGTTGTAGCATGTTTAATAAACTCTTTGCTTTTTAGGCTCAGTTACATATATATAAATAACTATACATTTAAATTTATATCACATTTATCCACATATCTGTTAATGGAAATTTAGATCTAAAAATATCTTTTCAAGCTTCTGCTTTGGATTCGTATGGTAACCTTTATGTTTAGCTTTTTGAGGAACACCGAACTTTTTCATAAAAGCTAACTTGAGCATTAATTTACTTTGTTATAAAGTACATTCAGTTTTATAAAGTATATAAAAGCTTGAGCTGAATGAAAATTAGCACATGGCAGATTTTTTAAAAAAAAAGAAAATGTGTGTTTCTTTATGTATATATAGAAATGACTGCTTAAGTTGCCTTTAGAGAAACAAGCATTCTGGTTGTATCTAACCCAGTTTTCCTGGAATATTTTATAGGTTATGGTCATACACAGTCACTGTATTTGGATTTCGCATTCCCTGCAAACTCTACTATAAATGATTCATATTGATGTTTTTCACAATTCATTTAACTTATTGTATTTCTGTCCATTTTTGATATATTTAGTTTTGTTGACTCATGTTATAAAGAAAAATCACTCAATTATATCTAATTGAAAAATATTCTCAATAAATTCTTAGTTATATATTATTTGATTTTCCTTCATGTATATTTTTTTTTTATAACACTGAGAGAGAATACTATAGAGATTTCTGTTGACATTTTTGTGACAATTCTTAAGAATATAAGGTATAGAATGCAATATTAAATGGGAGAAAAACATTTACCTCTTTTCACAGGAAAGTGAAGCAACCACAAAGACAAAGGATAGGGCATATGTACTAATTTAGTGGGATCCAAAAAATAGAGAGAACTAATGGCATAGTGAAATTCTGTAGGATAAATTGACACAAGTCCACCAACAATAATAAATTACATTTGCTGATCCATATGGAATAGGACAATATAGTCAGATAAAAAGGGTCATTCTGATGACAGTTTTTGTTAGGACATCAATAATTTCTGAAAACAAAAGGAAGATTAATTTGAAGTTTTTGTTATATTTCTCATCAGAGTGTACTTGAGAATATTTGATACCTAAGGAATGTGAAATAAGTAGTGGTTTTGAGAAATTCACACAAATAGCTCATGGAATCTTTGGGGAGTTAAAGCAAATATCTGAGGTGTTGGGAACCGTTTCCTACAGTGCCATGGCTGCCTATGCAGGAGAGAAAAGTCGGCCTGATTTCTGGATCAGAGCCCAACATTGTCTACCTTCCTCAAGGATAATTACTGTCTTTGCCAGGTTAAACTAAGAACCTCTACACACCTTTGCCAGATTAAATTAAGACTGTTGTCAGCACACCCCACCCACCAGTTTTTTTATGAGATTAAACAAGCCAAGGACTCCACCCTTTTTCGGTAACTTTTGTTTCTTTTTCTGTACACATGAAGGAAGCTAATCGGCTGGTAGGCAGTACTTAAGAAATGTATAAAAGAAGGCTGTTAAATAAACGAGGCGCTCACTTGGTATTGACTGATGAGCCCTTCCAACCCTACTTTCCTGTCCAGGTTTATTTCTCATCCTTGCCTGTTGGCTCAGTTACCCCATTGCTCTGCCAGCTGGCCCCGGCACTGAGGGTAAGTTACTGAAATGAATTTGAGTGTAGTGAGATTTTCTACACATAAATAAGAACTGAGAATGTGATTACCAAAGGTTAGACTTGAAGACATCTTTTTTTTTTGGAAATAAATTTCCATTTAGTTAAAAGTAAAATTTCAGTAGTCTGTTGAACAAAGAATTATAATAGACTAAGTACCCTGAAAAACTTAATTAATACAAAAAATAATTGGATACTTTGAACATTTTTGTTTTGGAAGTGAAGGAAGTAAGGAGTCCATAAGATTGAAAAGAAAGGCTGCTACCTCAAAATTAGCCAGCAACAGATGTTGGTGAGGCTGCAAAGAAAAAGGAACCTTTCTCCCCTGTTGGTGAGAGTGTAGACTCACACAAGCACTGTGGAGATCAGTTTGGAAATCCCTCAAAAAGCTAGGATTAGAGGTCCATTTGATCCTGCTATTCCTCTGCTAGGTATACACACAAAAGAATTAAAAGATTCATATCACAGTGACATATATGTACCCATGTTTATAGCATCTCTTGAAAACAATCAAAATGTCCATCAAATGGAGACTGGATAAAGAAGATGTGGTTCTTTTATAGAATGGAGTATTACTGTGCCATAAAAATGATAAGATAGTTATTCATACTCAAATGGATGCACCTTCAGGACATCCTCATAAATGAAATAAATAGGTCACAGATGTGTAAATATCATATCTTTTTTCTGATATGAGAAAATTAAGATGTAAATGAGTTCTAGACTATATAGTAGATATTGTGAAATAAAAAATATTTAAAAGGAAATAGGGTGTAGGGGTAAGTAATGAGGGGAAAAGTAATGTAATGGTGGTATAAAAAAGGAAATAAAGCCTTTGCATATGGGGGAGCGGGGTTGTAGGGTGGGTAGGGAAATGGGAAAAAATGAGAGTTAAGTCATGTCATATAGTCGTACAAATTCTGTATGTTGAATGTGATCATGATGTGTATATATAATGTACCAATAAAGATTTGAATTTTTTAAAAAATGAAATGACAAGAAAGTATCAAAGCCAGCTTTCATTTCAAGGAACTTACTAAACTTTGATAATTTGAGTATATTTCTATAGGACTATGCAATGGGCCATAGTAGAAATCAAATACAGGATGCTATTACTATTATTTCAGAACATTTATACTTCCTATTAGAAACAGTTTTTAAACTTTCCTTATTAAAACTTTAATAATTTCACTTTTAGTGTAACAGCTCCTACCTACTTTGCCCCATCTCATTGTTCTTCCCATGAGATATTCTTTGAATATTCAATTTAAATTATTTCTCATATGCTAGGAAGTTTCAAATTAATCCTAAATTTCTTTGATTCCAAGTATCTTAGTGATTGAAAAACACATTTAATTTTCCAAAATCAACTTAATCTTGACACACAATCAGACACACATTCAAATAAATTTAATGCCTTAAATCTTCTAAGACTAGTATATATAAAATTAAAATGAAATGAGAGACAACTGCATTTCTTTAGGATGAATCACTTTTCAAATCTTAGTTTCCACCTACAACTTGGAGTCGACATTCTCACTAGTTGTAGTTTTATCATTTGTGTGTTATTCTTGATGTTCTGTTTCAGAAGGTGTTGCTTGTATATTTTACACTAAAAAAAAAAAAAAAAAAAAAACTGTCCCAGAGCGGGAGATATAGCTCAGTGGTGGAGTGCTTGCTTAGCTGTGCAGCATCCTGGATTCACTCTTTATCAGCCCAAAACAAATACAGCATACCAAAAATTTTCCAAGTAAACCTGGAGGTCAATACTACAATTTTATGAAAGCCACTCCCCTCCCTTTAACTGGTTAATGTAAAGTTTCACATGTGTATTTAAAAGCTTTTCCAGATTAAACAAGAAAATAAGGATGGAGTTATTGTATCTTAATGTTTTCTCATGTATGAGAAACCCAGAGTAAAAATAAAGAACACAATAAAAGATAATAGGAAGTGAGGAGACAGTAAGGAAAAAGGTTTGAAAGATGGAGGGAAAGAAAGAGTAAGAAAGAGAAATTAGACTATTATATGTATGTATTAACTTCTTATAAAATGTAAACATTATGTGCTATCCACATGTACTAATAAACTAAAATTAAAAATAAATTAATTTTTAAAAAGACTTAGTGTGCCTTACCTATTCCCCAGGGCCATATTAATCACATGTTCTAGGTTGACCTCTATCTGTTACACTGAATAGAGGAGTGTAAGGTACGTCAATGGCACAGGCCTGCTGTGCAAACCAGTCACAGTATAACACCAGATGTGCAAGAACTAAACAACTGGGCAGTGTTGTTGGCTGCTTCATTTTCAGTCTTCCTCTTTCTAACACCGTCTCTAATTCTTTTTACCTCTGTACTCTGTTGTGGTAGTTTGAAGCACGGCTTTCATTCCTGAGCCAGCTGTTAATTTGTTACCTAATAAACTCTGTCTAGAATTCATAGCATATTTCTGAAGTTTTACATTTCTCTTCTGTACATCAGAATACATTTTAGATAGGAAACTTCAATTTTGCTCATCCTC
Source organism: Petromus typicus (assembly GCA_004026965.1). Classification (NCBI taxonomy): domain Eukaryota; kingdom Metazoa; phylum Chordata; class Mammalia; order Rodentia; family Petromuridae; genus Petromus; species Petromus typicus. The sequence goes on along the minus strand of PVIR01041944.1, from coordinate 7,945 downwards.
AGAACTTTGAGATCTGTTCTGCTGCCATCTAATCTGTCTTTAATGGCAACCTACCATTTTTCAGAAGGGTCTGTCATTATCCTAAACTTTATATGTGGGTCTTATGAAGGTAAAAACTTTATTAGTGTAGTTAGATAGGTGTGCCACTACTTTTCTGTCCTCCTGTCTTGCAAAGTATTAAATCTGATACTGCACAGGGAACTTTGTGAACGTAGAGTTGTAAGTCTTATGAATAGCACCAAATTTTAGACTTATACTTCTTTGGATAGCCTATCTTGGTTATTAAATTCTTTCATTTAACTCATTCTTTCCTTTTTCTAATTCTTATTTTATGACACAAGTTTTTGAGAGTAGGAAAGGACCTAGTATTCTGTATTGTTCATCTTTGACTCCAAAAACAGTTGCTCAGTGCAAAATTGAGGATAGGAGAATAGCACACTGGGTTAATTGCATTTTCTTTTTATTGATCCTGTATTCTATTACATAGTTTGAGAGGTGGGCCTTTAAAAAAAAACACTTACCATCTTGTGGACTATTAATAGTATCTTTCCTGAAGTTCTGGAGTTGTTGTTGTTGTTGTTGTTTTCTAGATAGGCCTCTCCGATTCTTTGAGGAATAGTTCCCCAAATACTAGGAGATACTGCTTCATCTAAGCAGGTGATAAATACCTACATTATTCTTCTCTGGAAGCCTTTTATGAGAAATTGTGTTTTGTGTTTTGTTTGGTTTTTGCTTGGTTTTGAAATGAGTTCTCAGTTTGTCATCCAGTCTAACCTTGAACTCTTGTGCCCAAGTAGTTCTCCTGTCTCACCCTCTTGACTAATTGGGACTAGAGAGCCACATCACTAGCCCCTAGATGTTTCTAGTAATGGTCAGGCTTGAATCATTACATTAAAAGAAATAGATGGTAAATTATTCTACAAAATAAAGAATTCATGTAATACTCAGTGAATATTTGAAAATAATACTAGGTGAAGCTGCCAGGCTGGTTTTTGGGGTTGTTGTTGTTGTTGTTTTGAGACAAGATCTTGCTATGCAGCCCTCACTGAACTCAAGATGCTCATCCTTCCACTATCTCCTGAGTGCTGAGATAATATACATGCATCACCATGCCAACTTTTTTTAAACTAATACACAAAAAATAATTGTATATATTAATTTGGTATCCTAGGATACAAATATATATATTTGTGTTTAAACCAAACAAAACATATTTATCTACTCAAACATGTACTATTTGTGGTAAAAGCTTTCAAGATCCCTTTTTTTCAACTTTTCGAGTTGTTCATTGCTGTACATTATTATTATATATCACCATTCCATGATGGAAAAGCATAGCAGAACTTTTTGCTTCTGTCTCACTATAACTTAGCATACATGGATCAACCTTTCTCGCTCCTCCCACTTCTCTAATGTCCCCAGCTTCAGGCAGTCATTGTTCTACTCTCAAATCCAATGAAATCACTTTTTTTAGATTCTGCATATGGCTGAGATAGTGCTCTATTCATCTTTCCATGCCTGGATTATTTTACATAATGTAATGATCTTAAGTTTCATCCATGTTGTTGCAGATGAGATTTCATTCTTTTTTTACAGCTGAAAAATATTCCATGTGTATATATAGCATTTTTTTTATCGGTTCCTCATTTGATGGACAATTAGATTGTTTCTATTTCTTAGCTATTTTGAATAGTGCTGAAAGGAACATGGGATAGAATTCTACAGTGGAATTAATCATATAGCCTTTGTTTCACTAGAGTCTGAATTAAGGTTTTAATTAATCAGATTTTATCTAAGTATATAACTTCTATTTGTAGTAGACTTATTTTATTGAAGTTATTGTCTACATCATTTTCATAATGTTTTTCCTTACCTATTAAGATTTAAAATGAATTTGTTGTGATTCAATAAATGTATTGGGACTAGAGTATCTCCAATTCAAGTTCTATGAAATATAATTGCTTTCTGCACCTTTGTTTAGAATTTATTAACATACACATATAGATTTTGAGCCAGACAACCAAATTGATTCTGCAGAAACTTTGATAGAGAATATGTATAAGATTTTATATTTACATGAAAATTATCTTAATAGTGTAATCTCTGAGAAACTTGTCTTTATGTTGCTTCACTATATGTCTTAAGAGAAAGAGGTGTTCAATATGGAATTAATAAGTCAAATATAACCAAATACAATATCCAGGGAATTGTAGTGTTTTTAATAAATAAAATGAGATAATCAGCAGAGTCTAACTTTCTGCTTGAATTTGATAAGTATGAATTTGGTAAAGGTGGAAAACCAGTTTAATGGCCCAAGGAGATCACTTGTATGGGTAGTTAAATTTTAAGGCATGAATAGTTAATTAAATCTAGAAGAGGTTTGAGTGCCAACACATGTTATCAGGAGAATTTGTATGATGTGTTTTGCAATCAGATTTATTGACTGATAGAAAAAATGTACTAGTCAAAATTGATACTTTAGTTTTAATTATTACCTATAGTTTTCTTAGAAAGAATTAAAGCAAAGTGGAGACATTTGGTTTAATTTGGGGGGAAACTTGACTAGTTGAGTAGTTGTGGAAACTTCTTGAAGAGATTTTCTGATTGGCTTTTTTACCTCAGTGCCTAATATGCTCACTGTAGCAGCACATATATTAAGGCCTTATTAGAATCAGAGTGGCTTCCAAGGTTTTGGTCTTTGTGTGTATCTGTCTGCTCATTTATTTTATCATTTCAAGCAAAAAATAATTATCGAATACGTCTGTGTGCCGGAACTGTTGTAGGCCTCTGAACATGATGAAATAAACAGTTGATGAAGTAGTCAGTAAGTGCCCTGTGGGGAAGACAGACAATAAATAACAAAAATAAAATCTGTAATATTTTAGTGATAAGTCCTAAGGAGAAGTATTAGTGTTGGTAGAGTGATAAAATTTAATATTGTAACTAAGAAACATGGAGTAGAGGAAATGATATGATAGAACCTTTCAGCGTTCTAGACCAAACTTGTAGCAGAAGGATTCCAAGATTATTGATGATGTAGAGTATTTTACAAAGTGTAGTCACGTGGACAGCAGAAAACTTAGGTTCAGAAATGTTAAATAAATTCCCCAGTGTCAGACACTACCAATTAGCACAATAACTGGAAGTGGAATCCAGGTTTCCTTATTCCCAGTGCTCTTTGGATTCTTGTTATTTTGCTTTTTCATTTTTGGATAGGAAGATGAGATGAGGTTGCTTATTATGTATTGTATTGTTATGTCTTTACTTAGATAACATGTAATCACCTATAAGAAATCTCATCCTTTTAGATGAATAATATAAGCAATGACAAATTTATTGTTTCAAATAACAAATTTACAGAAGTTCAAAATGAATCATATAGGATGAACTGATATTAATGACAGAGTAAAGACTCTTTCTACGTAAAGATAAAGTTTCAAAGATTATTTTGGTAGTGGGATTTGATTAGAAGAAAGATTTAGAGTGCAGAATTAAAACTGCTTTAAACCATCTTTAGTAAGCATGTAGGCAGACTCAATAAAGCGGCCAGAAGCATTGAAGTTAGCTTAGAGCAGTGAAGGCAATCCTTTTAGAGCTTTCAGTGATGTAAATAACCCTCTGAGACATGCATGGCATAGGTTTGCCACCACTGGCTTAGAGTATTGGAAGAATTACAGTGGACTCTCAAGTTACGACCGGCTTGACATATGAACGACTTGAGTTAATTAGGTTAATGGAACACTCATCTGCCTCTTGTTATCTCGAGCATGTATCCAGGGAACCGTCCAGATCTGTGCTGTACTGACTTAGTTAAACCAGTCCTAAAACTGATTGAAGTTTTAAGTCCAGGGCCCACTATATAAGGGAAACCAAGGTCTTATACAACCATAATTGAAACCATCAGATAAGAAAAATAGGAAAGAATGAAAAGTTGATAGGAAAGGTAGGAAAGGAGAATCAAAGAGAAATAGTGTGTTTAAAATTACCCTCACGACTGCCAAACACATATCTAATTGTATCTCTTATAGATTCCTTAGTATTTATTGTTGAGTTTGGGATGATAAACTGAAGGACATGAATTTATTTCTCATTAAATTTTTCTATTAATGGGGCTTCAAAATTCTGACAAGTTTTCGATCAGTGTTATTGTACTGATTTTAAAAACCAATAAGCCCACCACAGGTAACCCGATGGACCACAAGATAGTCTCTTTTTCTCCTGAAGGTTTTATGAGACACTATTATCATTAATCAGCCTTTTCCCATTACACATAAATGGCCGTATGTGATGAACAGTTCTGAGGTAGTTCTCCCACTGATTAAAATTGGGATGCAGTGCATTAGGGATCATACTCATTTAGCCTTCTGAGCTTTTTGGGTAGATTCGCTGACCTTGCCAGCCCTAGTAGCCTCTGGTCCACTGTTTGGATAACGTCCACAGCAACTGTCTGTCTTATATCATAGATTTAAAAATGACCCAGGAAATGACTGACAGCCAGTAGAGTTCACCACATAGGTCTTGTCCAGGACTGTACCTGTGATGGCAACATCACCAGATCTTAAGAATATATGGTCACCTTCCAGTTTTTTATCGGAGAAGCCATGAAGCTTTTCTTTCAGGTGAGCAAAATTGCAAGTTCTTTGAGCCCTGTAGCCAGCAAAAGAGTGCAGAAAGCTATCATTCAGGAGATCACTTGAGCAGTGAACCCAGTTACTCCCATTGGTGAGTCATTTTTGCTGTCTCAGCAACCCTACCACAGTGAATTTGAGCTAAGAATTCTTCATCTGTGAAGTGGGAATAATAGTACATGATTTACCTATCTCACGATTGTCTGGTAGGGTAAAATGAGGATATTTATGCTTTTCTTTTAATTGTGAAGTCCATATAAATTTTACTGATTATCATGCATTTTCATCAAAGACTTTTTATTAAGATTTTATAGGCTGTAAAGATCTAAGAAAGAAACAGTGTCTGCTTCTCAGGGATCTCACAGGGTGTAGGAAGCCAGATATCAAAAAGAATATTGCCATGCCATAAATACTTTAACTAGAAAATATATAAGAGCAACAAGAAAGGAGTCTCCAGTAGTTCCTGTGAGTCAGAATGGTTTCCCAGAGGAGTTGTTGTATGAGATGAGGCTTAGATTTGAGTAGGATTTTGGCAGAGACTAAGACAGGGACATTTAAGAGAGCATGCCCATTATGTAGCAAACACATGATATAAACACAGAGGAGATAGTAATATACAGTATTTAGAAATGACAAAAAGATTAGTCATCTAATATATGAGAGGAGTGTAGGAGAGCTGACCAAAGAGGAAGGCTGTTAAAAGTTTCCTATGCTTGGCAAGGTCCTGGGGTTTTATCTTATAAAAGACACAGAAAGAATGAAAGAGTTAAATTAGGAGGTGGTAAGACTGATTACTTTTGATTTGGGTTTGGGGTTTTTTGGGGGGAGTACCAGGATTTGAACTTGGTACCTTGCACTAATGAGGCAGGTGCCAAAACCGCTGAGCTAAATCCCCAAGCGCTACTAACTTTTCAAAAAGGTTACTCTTGGCTGTATGAAAGAGGATTAGGGGAAAGAAGATAGAGAACTTGAGCTGTTGCAGTATTCTTAGTAAGAGGTCACTTAAGATTGTATTTAGGTGAAGGTCGGAAGAGAGGGGAGCTATTTAGACAGCAAAATCAGCAATTTTTGTGGTTTAGTCTCAAGCTTATTTATTTGTATTAAATTCTTCTGTTATAAATCTGCCCAGTCATATGAATATTGGAATAATGTTGTAGAACAAGTTTGGCAAGTACTTAGGTGCTTATGATGTTGGATAAATTTGTTAATCCCCAAGCTGAATTAATATGGATTTACTGAGTTTTAAAAAAACCATATACATTATGGAAATGGAAGATTAAATAGAATGCCTGAGAGAGTTTTGTAAGTGACTTGACTCCCTGTCTTATCATCTCATTATATAACACCCAAAAAGTCATGCAAGGAACATTTTATTTTCACTTTTATAAATACAGTCTAGCATCAGGAATTAATAAAGAATTCAAGTCAAGTATCATTCTGTCATAGACAGAACCAAAGCACTCATTTTTAAAATTTTAAAATCAGCCTTCTGGAGATGTAATTTAAATACCATACAGTCACACTATAGTTTGCTCATTTAAAATATACAACTCAGTTTTTAGTGTATTGATAGAACTGTGCAACCACTGCCAAAATCAAAACATTAGATTATCCTTAAAGGAGCCCAGTACTCCTATCTCCACAACCTACTTATCCCTCTAACAACCACTATCTACTTTTGGCTTCTCTTGATTTTGCTTTTCTGGGAATCATAGAATATAAATGAAATCCTACAGCAGGTGGTTATTTGTGATTGGCTTCTTTCACTTAGAAATGTTTTCAGAGTTATTCCATGTTGTTATGTGTGTCAATTCTTCATTCCTTTTTTCCAAAAATATTTTATTGTATGAATGCAACAAATTTGATTTACTTAGTCATCAGTTGATGGCCATTTGAGTTCCAGTGTCACTACTTTTTGGCTATTTTAAATAACAGCTATAAATATTCATGTAAAAGTTTTTGAATAGACATATATTTTCATTTCCCTTGGACATATAACCAATACTAGATACTGAATTATACTAAGGAATAGAATGGGCTTTTGTAGTAATCTTTATGTTTAACTTGATGAGGAACTCAAATATTTTTTAATTTTTAAGTTTAATTTTAATAATTGTATTAAATACATTTTAATTTTAATACATCAGTTTAATTTTAATACATTTGGAGTATTTAGATAAGCATTTAAATTACTGACAGTTTTGAAGTTCTAGTACATTTATATCATTATACTGTATTAATTTTAATTATTAAGGTTATTTACAAAATTACTAATAGCATTCTAGCAGTTCTTTTTAGAATGTTTTTATTGTTGAGTTTGCACTTCATTTTACTTTGCAGAAGCATACATGATATTAGGTACATATCTGTATTATATTACTATGTTTAATTGTTAAATAATGTTTTCATGTGTTTAATGCAGGTCATGGTAAGACATATTTGAAATCTATGCTTAGGGCTTTGTGCTGTTTCTGAGCATTGTCACAGAGGCTTTTGATTCTTCCAAATAAAAACTAAGAATATAGTAATATTTAGTCATGTCCATATATTAAGACATGGACATGTTTGCAGTTCAGAGTATAAAAATGAGGAGACTGGATGGGATATTAGTGACAGAATAAGTGAATACGTAAGTGGACTAAATGTTACAGTTAAGAGAATAATGGAAGTATTTATAGTACTCGTTAGTGAGTGCACAGAGATGATCAGTGTCAAAAAGGAGAAAGCCTGGGCCGAGGAGTTAGCTCAGTGGTTCCGGCGCCTGTCTTGCAAGTGCAAGGACCCGGGTTCGATCCCCGGTAACCACATAACAATACTGGGTGTGGAGACTCACACCCAGCAGCAACCAGTACCACATACCACAGTGCCGGGCGTGGTGGCTCACGCCTGTAATCCCAGCACTCGGGAGGCAGAGGCAGGAGGATTGCTGTGATGTGAGTTTCAGGCTGAGCTCAAGGCCAGCCTGAACTACAAAGTGAGACCCTGTCTCAAAAAACCTAAAAAAAAAAAAAAAAGGAGAAAGCCTGATCCTTAAATTACTAAAAAAGATAATCATGAGCAAAATTAATTTTTCTAATAATGAAAGTTATAAAAGTATACATTTTGTATTAACTTCTGAGAAAAAGTAGTTTTAATATTTGAATATGTAAAAACTAAACTAAAATATGTCATCCTTATCTAAAACCTTCAGATACTATTATCTAAAACTACAGTAAAGTTAATACTCTTTCAAGGGCCAGGTTGACAAGGGTATATTAGTCACTTGCCTGGGCATAGGACAAATACCTAATATGTCAACTTTAAAAATTTGATTTTGG
>PVIR01041943.1:0-12500 GCA_004026965.1 Petromus typicus | reverse complement strand
TATATATATATATATATATATATATATATATATATATACAGAAAATGTACCAATACATTCAATTTTTTAAAAAAGGAAAATGACCTTTTAGATCCATATGGACTGTCCAACATAGTCACATACGCTCAATGAAATACGTTGCTTTGACTTCAGGGTTAGGCATCAAGATTTCTGACACTTGTACTACTTTTTTAATTACAGTCCCCAGTGTGTTTTACTGACTACTGTACCAGAGTAAAAGTCTATTACAAACTTCCAGATCCTACAGCATGAAACAAAACACTCATGGAAATGGAATAGAGTGAACTGAGCTGGTTTGATCAGATACAGCAAGGCAAGTGAGCTTCTCATAGTGCTGCTTCAGAGGACAGATCGCTTTACTAGTTACCGGTCCTCACTAAGGACAAAAAGTAAGGCACTTCCACTATGGCAGGAAGCTACTATACCAGCAATTTCTGATAACGGCAGAGGACATGATGACGAAAATAGACACAATAGAAAAGCACAATAAATGAGTCAATGAGTCAAAATAAAAAGTGAAGTGTTTTTTCTACCAAGAAAGAAAACCGATAATGAAGCTTTTCAAATACATAATTCTGAATGTGTTGATATAGCCACAACCAGTATTTGTCTTCATATTAATATATGTTATCCTACATTTTGTAGAGTCCTTTAGTTCAGATAAGACCTTTCTAACTCATTACATTCTAAAATTATATTTCATGAAAAAATTGTTTAATGTGTTTTTCATAGTTCAAGTGAAAATATTTATTAATATTCTTATTACTCATTATTTCCAAGTTTTCTTGTTTATTTATATGTCAAAAATATAACAATTAACAAGTAATTTAGTTAATTTTAATCAGATCATTTTTCCTTCCCTTTCCAAAATTTCATTTTTCTATTTTGAGGTTTTCAGTTGTGTAAGGCTTCTTAATAATGTTTGTAACACAGCATGGTATTAAATGTAACATTTAAAATATTTTTTTCTAGGTACAACTGTACTAGGGATTAAAGAATGTGTAGTCTTGTCATTGTTCTCAGGGCATTCACAGATTCCTTACATATTAGACTGTTAATGGACTTATACATTTAGGCCATGAATCCTGCCATTTAGGCCAAGACCATGTAGATTTATTGCAAATGTGAGAATTATGTATTACTATATGTGAGACTGGGAGAGGACGATGGGATAGAAATCAGCACTGGAAGCCAGATATGGATGAATAGAACAGAACCTGATTCCCAAGGGGCAGGAGTCACCGGCAAGGGAACCTGCAAGTGACTACTGTGAAATAAATGGATTGAGAACTTCTCCGAGTTTATTTGTATACCATGATTTTGAGTTCTGCCTTGGGAGAATTATACTCTAGGTTAAATGTTTTAAATTTTGTATTAAAAGTAAATCAAATAAATACAGGAAAGAACATTAGAAAAACAGCTACTGGCCAGATAAATATTATCTACATAATAATATGAAAAATACATGAGACAGAGGAGGAATTGTACACAAAGAAGCAAAGCAATTACTGAACATTAGAGTATGATAAGCTGATTTTGAGAAAAAATATGAAAAGTAAAAATAAAAATAAAAATTGTGAATTCTTTAATGCCACAATGAAGCTGAAACATTAGCCTTTATTATCATGATAGTAGGTAAAGTATCATTAACATATAACTTCAAGATTTAATATATATCTTAAAACATTATTGTCTATATATTTATTATACACTGTTTATTTTCTATGTTCACTATAACTACAACCCTCAGCAATAGCCTTGTGAATATTTAGCAAAATTTACAGAAGAATATAATTTCATATTTATTTCTTCTACTTTTGCTTTTTAAAATAACCAGTTGTTTTTCCTAGACTCCTTGATATTTTCTGTTTTTTCATTCATAAATTTACAAGGTGTTTTTATTGTGTTTTAATCCCATATAATACAGATTATAATCCCTCAAATATGGGAATATTACTAATTTTTAGAAAAGTAGAAATGAAACTAATGCCAAAATGAGCCAATTAAAACATTTAGTATCCTTTAGAACTCTGCTTTCACTATACAAAGATTGTCTTTATGAAAATCTGATATTCTCCCTGAGATCAAAAATATAATAATTGAAATTAATGTTACAAGATTAATTTAAATTTTAACAGCAAAGTGCATATGTGTTCTTGATCTGTTTGATATTCAAAGTTGATCATTTACTACTGAATAAATACCATATTTCAATGGAAACAAAGCAATTGGTTCATGTGAATTCAGTTCTGTATTATAGCAAAACATGAGCTTTCCGATCAGAGAAATTCAGTCATTCTCAGTCACTCAGGCAAGGACCACATACTTGCTCTCCTTTAAATTCCTCAGATAAAGAATACATTATATAAATCTCCATAAATACAAAGATGTGATTGGTACAATTAATTAATGAGGTGCATCACAAAGTCTAATTATTGTAATCAAATAACATGTTTGGGTGTATGACCATATTTCTTGTATTAGAAAAATATTGCGTCACTTGAATCCCCTCATCTATTTATAGCTTAAATATTTCCTGTACTATTTAAATGGATGACGTACTTTTTTTCCCCAGTTTTGTCAGAGCTATTCACCTCCACTTTTACTAAGGTAGATGATAACACAAAAGAGAATATTTGACAGCTGAATAAAGTTGTTTGAGGGTAGAGATCACTTACTTAACATGAAAATTATTCCACATGATTTAATTATATCATGCAAATAAGTTCATTATAATGCAATTTAAAATCTCAGGTTATTTTCAAAAACTTATACCTTTTCTTAAAACAATAAGCCATACTGAAGTTTAACTTTTTGACTCATTTATTTTATCACTGAGATCAAGTCTTAAACTTAGGCATTAGTATTTTAAACCAAATATATGCAATTTTCATTGAATTTTGGTTTATACATTATATAAAGTTCCATGATTACCTCATGAAATTTTTAAGTTCACTAAACCATGTTAGACTTCAGGGGTATATCAAAAACTAATTTTAAATGCTAGAGATTTAAAAAGCATCTTTAAATCATTAGAAAATACTATAGGATAGATGCACTGAATACTTTGAAATTATTTGCATTCTCTTGAGAGTTTAAAAAAAAAAAAAAAAAAAAAAAAAAAAGCAAAATTCATGGCCAAGCAAAAAGAAACAGTCTGTGCTCAGTTTACAAGCCAGAACCGTTCTTTGAAATATTAAGCAGGCAGGGCTGTGGCTAAATTCTGACAACTGCCAAAAAGTAGGTTTTTAGTTAATTAGCATTATGCATCATGCTATTTTAAGATACGCCTCCATCTTGTTTATACTTTTATTATTTTTCATGCACATTCCACTTTAATTAGCCATGGAAGTGACAGTCCATAGCATTGCATCTTGAATTTTATAGATACCAACAGAGTTTGTGCCCTCAATCTAATATTGAGCAAATCTTATATCCTTGCTCCATTTTATCAATTGAGTCCCTGATATTTAAAAATCTTAGGTCCCAGATAGTTCAATAACATCCACTTATAAATTTAATATATAAAATCATAAAGTTAAATCAACACCAGTGCAGTAAAAAACTTTCTTTTTGTTCACATCTGCTCAGAACAAAAAATTTTGCAAAAAAGCCATGAAACAGTTTTCAGTTTTAGAATTGTGTTTTCCGTTATAAATTGATTTGGGGGTCAAGCTTGTAACAAAGCTGAAGTGTTGCACATTTCTCCCTTGTAAATGTTTTAACATACCTTGTAACTACATCTTTTTCAGTGGTTCTTAAATTTAAACAAAACTATTGGAAAACTAATAAGTTTTTAAGTGGAATCAATTACATTTTATATTTATAATTATAGCTATGCATCATGGACTATTTTACTAAAGGTAATACCTTTAACTTGCTTAGATATTTTCATAAAAAATTGTGTTTAATTTATTATATCAAATGAAATGTAATTCTTTTTTCAAAAAAAAAAACTTTCAGTAACAGAAAATAAAAGATTCAAACAATCATAAAGTGGTTATGTCACATATGATGTATCTGACTCATTTGTTAAGAGAGCATTACTTGGCATGATCAATGCTGGAAGGTTTTTTGCTTTAATATTAAGAAGAGATGTTAAACTTTATGACATAGATAAATGCATGATGTTTGAAATATGAGATATAGCAGCTTTAGTTAAATATTTGGTGACTCTTTTACTGATAGAACATATTTTTTAAAAATAAATTAGTTTATTGCTAGAGCATTCATGGTGGAAAATTTTTGTCATTCAATTAACAGTCAACACCATGGTCTGTTCATGAGAAAATTTTTATGAAATAATTGGACAACTAAAATAGTTATAGAGATGAAAATATGAAATGACAGTAGAAAAGACAAAAAAAAGAAAGAATGGATGAAATGTATATATCTCTCTGAACTGTATTGCCTTTCAAAATTTCAAAAGAGAATTTAACCATGAGCTTAATACATTGATACTAAAGGATGTTAGTATCAATGTATTATACATTGATATAATCATTGATCAATGTATCAATGTATAATTGATACAATGTATCAATGTATTTCCTCAAAATTAAAACTAGAATTTTCGTACTTTCCATCAATGGATGGTATCTAGCTAAAGGAAATGAAGCTACCCAGAACTGTGGAAACTTAGACTACGTGAAATAATCCAGACACACAAAGTGTCTCATTGTCTACACTTGGACACTAAAACGATCAGAATTTACAGTAGTGATGAAGAGAGATTGGGGTGGTGTCAAGTAGACAAAGAAAGGTTGAATTTGATCAGTGCATGTTGTATGCATTTGTGGGAATAACACAGAGCCCCATTCATATGTACAATTAATACATGTTAGAAATAAAGTTAGAAGGTGAAGTTCTTTTGGACTGATAGAGCAACATATAGCAAAACAAGTTAAAGCTACTACAGAGAACTGTGTTCTCCTTCAAAAAATTATCTATCAAGGTGAAAGGGGACAATGTTGAGATTGTAACAAAAAAGTAAGGAAACAAATTTTATATATATGGGGGGTGGTAGGGTGGGTAGGGCTATGGGAAAAAATGAGAATTAAGTTGTGTCTTATACTGGTACAAATCCCCATTATGGAGTGCAATCATGATGTGTATATTTAATGTACCAATAAAGATAAAAAATTATCTATCTACATCTTAATGTGTGCTGTATATAATTTTCATAATATAAACATGAAAATGTAGTAATTTATATAACATTGTTTGTCCAAAAATACCATGGAATCCATAGTTCTGACAAATATGAAATTCAAGACACTTATTCAAGGTTGTAGAGTAGGTGATAGATGTGGAAAAGAAATCAGGAGCATCTGCTAAATGCACACAAAATTCACTGCCTTTTATTTTCTCTTTTTAGGTCCATATAATTGCAAAGAATAGAACTACATTAAATAATACCAAATAAATTGTATAGAATGAGACATGGAAATAAGAAAGATGTGTCACAGTCTTGAACCATTTCTCCATGATGGATGTAATCATTGTGAACTGCACCCTTATCCTAACAAATTATATATATATATATATATATATATATATCACCTATGATCTATTTTTTTAAGTTTTGTATAATTTTCTGACAATTTCAAGAATCATGAAACAAATATTTCTGCAAATTAACTTTTCTGAAATTTCTAACTATAGTAGCACAGTCCATTTTAAATAGACCAACTAATGTTTGATTTATATTATATTTCATGTTGCAATATTCATTTCAAAATCTTATATCTATTCTGGTTTTGGTATTAGATGAGTTGAAAAATCTTGCTATAAAAAGTAGAAGTACTTCAAAAATTTTGAAAATATCAATTGGAAATAAATACACAGTATAGAATCAGAATCTGCTATGCAAACATTTGAATATTTTTTAGCCTTCAATTTGTATTTAATACAACTTTTACATTAACCTGAATGAATATTTTGAAAAGCCCATTAGCATTTTCTAAATCATTTCATTATGTCCAGATGGTAGTAAAAAGTAAAGTTAAGAATTTTAATCTTATATTTGATAAGATTTCAAATTAATGTTTGAAAATGAATAATTGAAAGAAGATAAACTCTAGCTAATATAAAAGTGCTTTTGACACTCAAATCAATGGGCCTTAAGTCATCATGTCTCCACTGTTAGTGCAATTTACTTGGCTTTTTATTGTCAATTATAATTCCACTTTCCTGCTAAGTCGAGACAATTAGATTACTACAGGACTTCATTACTGCCACCGGGAGGACAGCAGCTGAGTATACAATTTTCTTTCTATGATGCCAGCTCCACTAAACAGTTATTGGAACAAGGGGGCTCAAAGAAACAATAAAATCTGCTGTCTTAAATACTGTTATGCAATTATATCACTTTAAAATAGACATTAAAATATTAATGTCAAGGGAATTTTGCTTTTCTCACTATTCGGATTAGGGAATTTATAGAAATTCAATATTTCTCATTGACTTAAAATAATGTAGATTACATCTGGTCTCTAGGCTGAAGATTTCCATATTTATATTTGAGGGAGCTAGAATTTATGAGTATCTGTTATGTTTCCAGAAAACTCTTTAATGATGAATAATAATAATGTATTATTCTTGATTAATTTGCTATTTATTCATACAACAAATTTCAGAAGTGAAGTTTGCATCATATTCTGATATAGTCTAGTACTTTTTAAAACTCATTCTTTTTTATTAATTAATTTTACTGGTACATTCTATATATACATCATGACCACAATCAACTTCAAAAAATTTGTACAAGTATATGACACATTTTAATTCTCATTGTTTCCCATTCTCCTACCCATCTTACAATCCCCCCTCCTTATTTTGTGCTACATGTACTGATACAGTATATCTCACATATACTAAATAGCCTTAAAAATTTTAGTATATTACACTACTTACTTTATTCCAAACTGCAAATATATAAATAAAAACACTCAAATGAAGGCTACAAACAAATCAAAGAATAATAATTGTGGAACTTCTCTTATTCAAAATACCAAAAATATTTTAAGGATAATATATATTTTATGTTCTGTTGATATTCAAGTAAACTTTACAGAGGAATCAGTAAAACTCAAGCACTAAGACAGATCTAGAGATTTCAAAATTATTAAAGGAGAGGAGTTTGTCCCTTGAAAATGATTAAAGGTCAATAAAAAAGACTAGTATTCAAATTATTATAGTACATAGTAACAAGAGGATACTAAGTGGTATTAGGAGATATGAGATATTAATGACAGAATGAGATATACTTTAAAAATCAGAAATAACAAAAACATGTGATCCTTGCTTAGATTAGGTCATAGAAACACAGATCTGGAGGCATTTTTGTTAGTGCATATGGCTATCCAGGATGGTGGGACAATTCATCTGTAATGTACAAAACTACTGTTTGTGTCAATGTATTACAACCTCAGTCAAAAACTATTGTATCTGTTTTCTAAGGAAATTTCAATTTTTTTTAAATTCTCACATTATATGAATTAGTTTTCAATTTGAAAGAACTGAAGAGCAAGGTCGTAGTGGTAAAATATATCTATCTAAAATACTGAGAAGTTTGAATATTTCTAAGAGCTACACAAAATACATGATAAAAATAAAAATGATATTTCTACTTAAAAATAACTATGATGGATCATATAACATCAGATGCTATCTTATTCTGACTCTGTTTTGTTTTGTTTTGTTTCTCCCAGAAATAGGTTGGGTTAAAAGGGAATTCTGGCAGGACAGAGGCAAAAGGGCTCACAAGATGCTCAGAATATTATTATCAAGATTTGCAGGTACTACAACATCGGGCAGCTCAAATAACTCAAGAACAAGATGGCAACATGAAGAAGTCTACCAGATAAAATTCAGTACAAGGATTGTTTAGAACAAGATTCAAGGGCGTGTTCTGATTCAGCACTGGTCCTATCTCAGGCTGGATGCATATATCATTTTGGTACATGGACCTTTCTTTTCTTTCTTTAATTTAATTTTATTTTTTCTGATACAGAGGATTGAACTCAGGTCTCTGTGTTTATGAGACAGTCTCAGCACCATTGAACTAAATCCTGGGCCCACGTACATCACTTTGGGAAAAGTTCAAATAACCTTGAGAGAAGCAGCTCAGTGGAGTGGATTCAGCACTGAATTTTACCAGAACTTTAGGAAAGAACTAAAACCCACACCTCTCAACCTTTCCTATGATATTTAAAGGGAAATGACGGTGCCACATGCATTCTTGAAGCCAACATAACTGACAGGCTTGATACCCAAACTTGATAGGTACTAAACATACAAAGAAGTTTAAAGTCAAACACCTTTAATGAACATAGAGGCAAAATTCCTCAATAATTACTTGTGAAAAGAATATAAAAATTCATCAAAACTATATGTAAATCAGTAAATGTAAAACATTTCACGAAGAGAGACCAGGATAATAATTACACGGTCATCTCAAATGCAGAAGGAACACTGACAAATCCAAAGTCCATTCATGATACAAACTTCTGCAAAGTAAATGTGGGAGAATCCCTCTTTGGACTGATAAGAGGCATGTATGACAAACCCACAGGCAATATCATTCTAACTGTGGAAAACCAGAAGCAGTATATGTAAAAATCGAGAACATGGCCAGAGGTTCTGCTCTGTCCATTCCTGTTCAATGAAACTTTAGCAAATCAATCAGGTAAGGGATACAAACAGAAAAAAAAGAGTCAAACTATAATTTCAGATGGCATGATTTTTTACACTGAAGATCCCATATAGTATCCACCAGGAGACACCTGGAGCTGATGAAGAAATTTAGCAAAGTGCCAGAACATGAAGTCAACACAAACACATTGGTAGTGTTCCCATACACCAATATGGAACAGACTCAGAAAGAGATTAGGAAAACAATAGCATTCACAATTGCTCCAAAAATTAAATATATCATAACCTTACCAGAGATGTGAAAGCCCTTTCTAATTAAAAGTATAGTACTCTGAATAAAATGATTGAACACATCATCAGAAAAGTTTAAGATGCTTCCCTTTCCTAGATTCATGGGACTAATATCCAAATAGCAAAATCACCAAATGTGATATATAGATTTAATGGGAATTCAATCCAAATACCTTCAACATTCACAAAAGGAGAACAACAACAATCCTAAAATTTGTATTGTGCTTGAAGAGACTCAGAGTAAGTGAGGCAATGCTGAATAAAACACACAAAGCAAGCAGTATCACAATGGTTTCAAGTTAAACTACAAAGATACAGTAATAAAAACAGCATACTACTGACACAGAAATAGACATTTAGGCCATGGAATACAATAGAAGACAATGAAATGGCACTCTGTATCTTTAGCTATCTGATTTTTGACAAAAGAACTAAGAATAAATCCGAGACCAGAGATAGTCTCTTTAGCAAATGGTGCTGGGTAACCACATACAAAAGGATGAATCTTGACCTATATTACTTATTCTGTAAGAAAATTAAAATAGATAAGACATAGATACAAAAATAGAAACAGTGGAGAGATGTAGAAGGTGAAGAACTTGAAATCAAAAACATACATAGACATACTGATCAGAAGTCCAAATGTACCAGAAATAATATCAAGAATCAACAAATGTGATTGTATGAAAATAAAATTTTCTGCACCAAAAAGGAAATAACAAAATTAAACATAAAGACAAAATACAGTGAGAAAATTTCACAGTTACTTATCTGATAAAGGACAACTATCTAGGATATATAAAGAATTCAATTGAAACTCCTAAATGATCCAATCAAATATAGTCACTTGAAATGAACACAGAGTTCTCAGAAGTATAAATATATAATAAATACAAAAAGTTTCAAAATATTTTGCCATTGAAATAATTCATGCCACATCAAGTGACATACCATTTTACTTTGGTAAAAATGGATGTTATCAGAGATTTACACATCAGTAAATACTGGTGAGGCTGTGGAGAAAAATGGAACTTTCTACATTGTTGTTTGGAATGTAAACTAGTGTAACAATTATGGAAATAAGTATGGAAACTTTTCTAAAAACTGAAAATGGAAATTCTGTTTGATCCAGATATGCTTATCTTAGATAGCATCTCACACGAGTTAAAGTCACCATACTAGAGCGATATATGCATATTGATATGTACATCAACACTATTCACAATAGCTAAGTGACAGAAACAGTCTTGAGGCCTCTAAACACACAAAAATAGCAATAAAGTACAGTTATGAACACAGTGTAGTGCTATACAAAGGGATAAACGGGTCATTTGTAGTAAAATTAATGGTTCTTGAGACTGTAGTAGTAATGGAAATGAATCAGACTAAATGTTACATAATTTCTTTCATAGGAAAAGTGCAAAATATAAATAATTTGAAGAGCAAAATAAAGGACACTTGGTATGAAACAGGGCAGTAGACCATTTGACAATAGGAAATGGGACTTGGAGAAGGAGGGAGAGTAAAAAGAGTAGGAGAAAGGGACAAAAAATGATTAAGGTCTGATTTACTTGTACTAATGCCCATAAGTAATGTTATAGCCACAAACATGTAGTAATAAAAAGGAGTTTTTATTTGATGAGACATAATTGCATTCTTGAGTGTGTGCCAAAAATCACTTTTAAAAATACAGACGGCTGAACTACAGTCTTAGAGTTTGATGTGAGATCATAAGAATTTTCATTTTTAGATTTGAGTTAAACTTGCTGCTCCAGGGACCAATCTTTGAGAAAAACTTATAGAAGAGATAAAAAAAAAAGAAAGAAATAAAGAAAGAAAGAAAGAAAGAAAGAAAGAAAGAAAGAAAGAAACACCAGTCATCTTGTCGCCTTTTAATCATGTGATCCCGCAGCTTTACTGATTCAACTTCCTCTAAGTACATACAACCTCCTAGTTCTGTTAGGATGATCAAACAAAATATTATGAAAATTCATATAAACTGTAGGTTCATGTAAAGCACAGTGATCAAAATTAGGAAAAGCCTGCAATCTGTCTACAGTCATTATTAATTATTATTAATATTCTGAATAGTTTTATCCAACTGGATGTGCTACTTATTTACCTTTTACAGGCTCTAAATTTTTAGTGCTTGCTTCTCAAGAAAAAAAGAGATTACCCCGAGTGTGTATGACATGGGTGAGTGTGCACGCATGCTTGTGTGTGCACCTATTAGAATGACTGCATGGTCTCTTTTTTTTTAAATTATCTTTATTGGTACATTAAATATACACATCATGCTTGCACTCCATAATGGGGATTTGTACCAGTATAAGACACAACTTAATTCTCATTTTTTCCCATAGCCCCACCCACCCTACCACCCCCCCATATATATAAAATTTGTTTCCTTACTTTTTTGTTACAATCTCATCATGCATGGTCTCTTAATAGTTCAGTCTTTCCTTATTTGAACATCAGTCATTCGATGTTGTGAGCTAAACCTTTCATATTTTTTAAAAAAATATATGTGGCTACTAATTTTAACCAATGAGACATTATTATATTTTTGCTCTGCTTCATTGTTGAAAACTCAATAGAAATCCAGCAGGAATAAATTAAAATAGTTTTACATTCTAATTAGTGAAGCATTTATTTTGGAGTTTAAGACATTTTTCTATTGCAATTTATAACAATTCATCTAATTTTAACTACTTGCATTGTACAAATAGCTTTACTTACATCTTCATTGCTTCTCAATTTATTATCACCTGGAAATCTTATTAACATCTATCATAATGATAAAGTGGTAATAGTTTCAAACTGTCAGATGACCCCAGCTGCTATTTTCTCCTGGATAATTTCTGCCATTCATTACACTTTGTTAAAAGTTCTCTGGGTATGATTAAATATAAATCATTTCAAAGTTAGAATTTTGGGAAATTTTATTTTTAGAGAACATAGTAAACATTTACTCAGTCAAGGTACATCCACACCTGGAAAGGTGTAGAACAGGTACTTAGTGTAAGGCCTATGTGTACACTCCTCATGTATGAATGTGTAAAATGCAGCACAAACACAGGTGTCACATGCAGGTAGGCTGTGGGAAAGTGAACAGGAACTGTCCATGAGGTAAAACATTGATGTCACAGCGTGTCTCACAGACAAACAGTGGACTAACGTCTCTCAGACCACAGATTCCATCGGCCACAACTGGCCAGCTCTGAGCAAATTCCCAGGCTTCGATAGCCTCATCTCTCTTGCCTCCCACCAAAGACAGTATCTGACGGACTCTTGACTCCCTGTCATCTCTTACATTTTATGACGGGACCTTGGTAGAATGCCTTAAGGAGAACATCAGGAAAACAAGAAATTATTTCACTGATAACTGATGAAAAATAAGGGAAAAGCCATATGGAACACTGAATTGTAATGTCTGATAATTTTCACATTTTTAAGTGCAATTTTGTCACTTTGACATGGGACACTTTCCAAACTACATTGGTTTCACTGAAGAAAAAATAACTCTAGGTAGT
>PVIR01041942.1:0-12490 GCA_004026965.1 Petromus typicus | reverse complement strand
CAGGCGTGAGCCACCACGCCCGGCACTGTGGTATGTGGTACTGGTTGCTGCTGGGTGTGGGTCTCCACACCCAGTATTGTTATGTGGTTACCAGGGAATCGAACCCGGGCCCTTGTGCTTGCGAGACAGGCGCCGGAACCACTGAGCTAACTCCCCAGCCCCTCTCTCTTTTTT
This sequence comes from Petromus typicus, assembly GCA_004026965.1. NCBI lineage: Eukaryota > Metazoa > Chordata > Mammalia > Rodentia > Petromuridae > Petromus > Petromus typicus. Next base: position 12,316 of record PVIR01041942.1, on the reverse strand, counting down.
TTTTTTTAGGTTTTTTGAGACAGGGTCGCACTTTGTGGTTCAGGCTGGCCCTGAGCTCAGCCTCCAACTCACATCACAGCAATCCTCCTGCCTCTGCCTCCCAAGTGCTGGGATTACAGGTGTGAGCCACCACGCCCGGCACTGTGGTATGTGGTACTGATTGCTGCTGGGTGTGAGTCTCCATGCCCAGTATTGTATGTGTTTACCGAGGATCGAACCCTGGTCCTTGCACTTGCAAGACAAGCGCCGAAACCACTGAGCTAAATCCCTGGCCCACACCACACTCTCTTCATGCACATAAAACCCATGATGTATTCACACCATCATCATGCAACATGCACTTAGCCACGGAAGACATACACGTACCGCACACACCACAGTCTTAGCCAAAGCGCCCTCCACATGCACAGATCCACCCTTGGGAAAGTGCTGCAGTGCCTGGACAGGAGCCTGGTGGCGCCCTTGAACCTGGCCCTGTAACTCCATATGTCCCCAGGAAGTCTGGCTGAGCCTCGAGCGGTGTCCTCCAGCCTGGATTTTGTGGAGAACGCCGGCTCGGTGACCCTGACCTGCCAGATCTCCTACAAGGGTGTGGGCATATGCTGGTTTCTGGACCGTCAGCCCCTCCTGTCCACCGAGCGCCTGGTGCTCTCATCTGAAGGAACGACATGGGCCCCTACAAATGTGAAATCTGAACTCAGGACAGACGGACAGACAGACAGGCACAGAGCGACCCCTCAGACGGACCATCTACTGTGAGTTGCCAGCATGCAGAGCTCCTTTTCCTCTTCCCTCTCCATCTTGCTTCTTCTTCTGGTTGTTCATCCCGTTGGTACTGAGTGCCAGGCCTGTGCCAGGAGTAAATGTGGGCACAGGAGACAACTGCCTGCCTCGGGAGCTTCTGCTGGAGCAGAGCAGAAAGGCTGTAAACAGATGGGCAAGAGAGACAGCATGACAGGCTAAGGAGCCAGGACCGTCTGGGCTACGGAGGGACAAAAACCAGCAGGGAGAAGATGTGGCCGCCTTAGTTAGGGGCCAGGGATTTCCTGAGCAGTTGAAGTTTTTACAGATGTAGAATAAGTCAAGGGCAGTTCTGGGAGGCTGAGGCAGGAGGGTTGCAAACTTAAACCCAGCTGTGGCAACTTAGTAAATTCCTATCTCAAAATAAAAAAAGGCTGGGGGCCACAACTCAATGGCACACACACACACACACACACACACACACACACACGCACATGCACACGCACACTCAGGGGAGGCAGCAGCATGAGGTGTGGGATAGTACTTGGTGTGGAGGCCAGGAGAGGAGGAAGTGCCAGAGAGAAGGACAGGTAGCCAGGAATGAGGACGGGAGCAGGTGGCACCAGGGAGGGCTGCTCTGGGGACAGAGGCCAGCTGTCAAGCTCAGCGGCCCAGGGGGAAGGTGCAGAAGTTGAGCCAAGGAGGCGGGGAAGGACACGAGGCTTTGGGAGCCCAGAGGAGGTCCCGGGCTGGAGAAGGGAAGGGGCATTGCCAGGGGCTCTGAAGGAGAAGCTGGAAAGCATCGAAGCCAGAGGAACAAATGAGCCATAGCCCCGAGGCAAGCTGGAGGGTGGGCATCCGGGAAGATCTTAACCCGGTGAGATCGGAGAGGGGACCGGGTGGTGAGGGCCAGGACTCCCACCGCACAGCAGGACCTTCCCCCAGGATGGCAGGGATGCCCTCTGCGTTCTGACATCTTAAATCGCACACGTACTGCGCTTTCTAGGGCCAGACAAACTCATCTCCGCTGTAAGGCTGGCAGGAGTCTGTTATTTTTGTTTGTTTCTTTTTTTGTGGAACTGAGGATGGAATGCAGAGAACACTGAGCAGCTATACCCCCAGGGCTTTTTTATTTTGAGACAGGATCCCAATAAATTGTCAAGGCAGGCCTCAAACACAGGATCCTCCTGGGCCAGGGATTTAGCTCAGTGGTTCCAGTGCCTGACTTGCAAGCGCAAGATCTTGAGTTGATCCCTGGTAACCAAATACAACAATGCTGGGTGTGGTGACTCACGCTCACCAGCAATCAGTACCGAATACCATAATGCTGGGCATGTTTACTGTTGAATGTAATCCCAGCACTCGGGAGGCAGAGACAGGAGGATTGCTGAGTTCGAGGCTCGCCTGGGGTACACTGAGCTCAGGGCTATCCTGAACTGCAAAGTGAGACCCTGCCTCAAAAACAAACAAAACAAAACAAAAACAGGATCCTCCTGCTTCAGCCTCTAGAATAGCTGAGATTAAAGGTGCATGCTGCCATACCCTACTGAGGCAGAGGAGACTGCTATTTTTAAAGGATTCTTAGGTTAACACTAGTTTCCAAATTCAACAAGTTTGAGTGCCTACTGCACCTGCTGTAGGTGCTATAAACACTGGGTTACAGCCCACACAGTGAGGTTCCAACACCCGGCTGGGACGCTTTTCAGGTTGTGGTGTCAGTCTCCGGCCTTTATTTCTAACGCTCACTCCTCTTCCCTGCCCCCTCCCTCCCTGGCCCCTACCACTCCTGTCCTGCTGTGGCTTTGCCTTGTCCCTTGTGGTCTCTCTGCCCCTCCCCAGCACACAAGCATCTGTGATCCTGGTTCCTGCTCATTTACATGGAAGATGGGAAGCAGCAACAGCTTCATTTGTGGGGAGGAGCAGAGTGTTACAAAGCGAACGCTTGGTGCCCCAAAACCAAGGCCGCCATATTAGCTGGCAGGGCAGTGGCCAGGTGGGCGCCTCTCCGGGACAGTTTTGGAAGCCTGGTGTTTTACAAGGTTCCCTGTTAGAATCACTGTGGCGTTGGGAGTAGTGGCACACCCCTAAAATCCCAGTGCTTGAGGGAGGCTGAAGCAGGAGGAAGCCTGTCACACTGGGCACAACATGCGCTACATAATGAGCTCAAGGCCAGCCTGGATGCATAGCGAGACCTTGTCTCAACTTCCCCAGCCACACACAAAATTTCACTTTGGTTAAAGAGTTTTTGTGCCATGGTGTGGACCTCGGTCTGCTTGATGGGGCGCTTAGGAGGAAAAGGAAACATTCTCCTACTGAGACCCTTTCAGTCTGAGGGAAAAGAGGATTTGTTTTCTGCCACAGATGGGAATAACCTCCTTTCCAGTGGAGAAGAAATAAACAAACAGTAAAAAGCAAGGAAGCACACAGTGCACTGTGGAAGCAGAGGGCTGCAGGAGGTGTGTGGGGGTAGTGTGTGTGTGTGTGTGTGTGTGTGTGTGTGTGTGTGTGTACGCGCGCGCGCGCGCGTACGACTTCGGACCGAGTATACATCACCAGGGATGTGGTGTGTGGGGTGCTCAGCGCTGTGGAGGTGAAGCTGGACTCCAACCTGACCTGCAGTGTCTGGCCAAGTCCAGTCAGGCGCTGAGTACCACTGGAGATGAGCGCCCGGCGGGGAGGATGTGGGGGAGAGCTGCTCCTCACCGCGGTGACCTTGGAGCACAAGGGCATCTGCAGCTGCAGGGCCTTCAACCCTGTCACCAGTGCGGTGGCTCCTCCTCTGTCCAGGTCAGTGTGGTGGGTGAGCCTCCAGCTGTGCCTCCCCTGGGATCCCAGTGGCCTTCCCCGACGCTGGCCTGGCACCTAGCCTCTGGGCCAGGGCCGGAGTGGGACAGTGCGTGGACTGCGTAGATCGGATCACAGTCTAGAGCCCCTGAATGCACATGCCCTACAACCTCTCCATCCTGCTGTCCACCGTCGCAAACTCCAGGCGGTGCTGACCCTCAGTCCTCTTTCCTGTAAATGAGCTTTATAGCCTGGCGTGGTGACAGACACTTGCAAATCCCAGCACTCTGGGAGGCTGAGGCAGGAGGATTACAAATTGTAGACCAGCAGGAGAACTGAGTGAGACCCTGTCTCAAAATAAAAGACACAATAGGGCTGGGGACTTAGCTCTGAGAAAAAAAACCCTGGGTTCAGTTCACTTTTATTATGAAATGATTTCCTCCCAAAGGTTTTAGAGAATGGCTCTGGACAACAGAATCTAGGGGTAGAAAGTACACCTCAAAGAGCAATAACGTGTGCCAGTGTCCCATCGCAAGAATCTGCCTAATCCTCAAGCCTTTCCTCTTTTGTAAATTTTTTTCTTCTTTTCTTGAGGCACGGTCTTGCTACACCGCTCAGCTTGGGCTCGAATGTGATTTTCCTGCCTCAGTCTTCGAGAGTGCTGGGACTACAGGAATGTGCCATCTCGTGAGTGGCTCGGTCCAGCACTATACAAGGGCGTTCCTGCTTTGCCAAGGAGCTCAGTGCCCCGCGCTCAGCTGCGCGCGCCACTGAGGCTTCTGGGAGTTGTAGTTCCGGCTCGCTCAGCCCTATGCACTTCCGGGTTCGTTCTGAAGCGCAGCCATTGTCTGGTGCGCAAACGCTGGGAATCGTTCTGCACTGTAGCGTTTCGAAGTTAACCCAAGCGATCTTGCGGATGCTGACTAGGGGTGGGGACCAGTCTTGTTTAACCCTAGTCTGACGTAGCACAGAATCAAGTCAGGGGGCTGCTTAGCCCGAGTACGTTCTGCCGCGGAGCCGTGCCGGGCTCCCAAGCAGGGACCGGACAGGCCTGCGCTGCCGGCGCTTGGACGCCCAGGTTGGTAGGGGGAGGTGCAGCATTTGGTGTGCGGTGTGCGCACGCGCAGGATGTAGGCTGACACCTGTAAGCGGTGGTGTATGGGTGTGCGTTTCGGCGCTTTATCGCTGGATGTGTTCAGCATTGCGTCTGGAGGCTGGTGGAGATACTGAGGCAATTGCTGCTATGCTTAGCGGACATGTGCGGATGCTTGGACAAGTGGTTCGCTGATCTGGGGTTTGAGGATGCCCATGTTGCTGGAAGATGGAGGTCCACGGATATGGGGGAGGACCTGGGGAGTGCCCTTCTCCAGTGCTGTATCTGTGTAGTGGAGGGCTCGAGGGCGCCCAGGTTTTTGAAGTGCTCGGCAGTTGTGGGGCCGACTCAGCCTGACACCCAGGCTGTCGTGTCAGGCAGAAGGAAGGGGAAGCGCCCAGCTCCCACAGGTGCAGCAGAAGCATGAATCTGAGAATCCCCGGGGTGGTGAGGGCCCAGTCCTGGGACAGATTCCTGAGCTCTATACAGGTGTTCCGATGTGGAGTGAAGCGGGTGACCCCAGGATCTATGTGAAGGCTTTGTGGGTCCCCGAGGTACCTCATTGAGCTTGTGGCATAGGACGTTTGCAGATTCTCATCTCGGGAGCAGGAACTGCACAGAATCTCTGGTGGAACACCCCGGCCTCGGATGAGATTCTAGGTGTGAATATGCTCTGTGCTATGCCATGGAAGGAGCGGGCGGGGCACTGCACAGTGGCTGCCAGAGAGGAGGCCTGGGAATCCTCGGGTGGGTCTGCAGGGGCTGGTCCTAGCAGGCGTCGGGCTGCTCCAGCTGTAGTCAGCACTGCCTGGGACGCTTGGGTGGCTGGAGAGAGCTGCTGTAGGTTCGGAGCGGCAGAGGGGCGGCGCAGTTCCAGGCACCCTCTGCACAGGAATAGGTGTTTAGCGAGCATGAGGCAGGAGATGAGTTTTTACAGAGAGCTTATGTCTTTGTGCAGATATTGCCCTGATTACAGCCTGGCGGTGCCTAGGATGGTGGAGAGACAGGATCTCTCTGAGCCACAGCTGCCCAGGAAGCTGTTGGGGCAAGAGTCAGATGCAGCTCAAGTTGGGAGCTGGGCAAGCCAGGAGTGAATGTGTTACAGGGCGCAGTTCCATCGAGAACACCCACTGCACTGCCTGAGTGAGGATCTGGAGGGGCAGATCACTGGGTAAGACCGAGAGACGCAGTGCCTGGGGAGGGGTAGGTCTGCTCTTGTCTCAGACGAAAAGCCATCTAATTAGAACAGAAACGGCTGAGCTGCCGAGGTGCACATTTTGCATTGGGGAGGGGCTGCCCTTGGCTGGCCTGTGCTGGTGTCTGTCACAGCCCCCAGTCCTGTGCAGATGCTGCTGCACCCAGGGAGACAGAAGAAACAGAGCTACACATTTGGAGTCCAAGAGGATGTTGGGGGAGGGGCTCTCAGCGGGGGACATTCTGGTAAGATGGTGGAGGGACCTGGGCCTGGCCACCGCAGAGCTCTGAGCTCAGCTTGGCTGTCTGAGCACTTGCCCTGAGCTCCTGAAGGACAGGCTAGGCTGACAGAAGGGCAGGATCAATGGTCATTGTCAAGTCACTTTTTGGGAGAAGTGGGACTGTGAGCTCTGTGCTGTTGATCAGGGAGTATGATTCCGGGCCGTCAGTGCCAGCCAGGCTGCTGACCCTGGAAGAGGCGCTGGTTTGGAGTTGCAGGTTAGGGATGGGGCAGAAGGGTACACACCCTGGGGTCCTCCATATGCTGGGTCTTTGTGGGGATCCCAGGATCCGGTGGACTAGGGGAGGGACTAGCTGCAGTTTTTGGTGTGAGGCAGAAGGCCATGTATGGGCACGAGGTGGTTTGCAGGTCGGTGTGAGTGAAGGAGCAGAGTTGGAGCTGCAAGATCTTGGGCTGGGAGGACTGGGGGACTTTTGGTGTGTGGATAGGTATTTGGGCAGAAGCCTCTAGAAGCGCCCTTGCCGTGGATGTGCATCCTGGGATCAGAAGCTGATTGGGAGGACAGGCTGGTGTAAGTGCAGGGGGATGCAGAGAATCCATCATCCTGGTCTCAGCGCATCTTGTTTCCCTGCAGCTCGGCCCCTTCCGAGCCTGGAGGAGAGCATGGAGGAGCAGGATGAGAAGCCACTGAGACCCTTCAAAGCCTGTGAGCAGGTGAGTAGAGTAGAGCCCCTTCCCTGAGAGCTGTGGGGCCTTCTCCCTGAAGGCCCACAGCTCACCCTCTGAGGTCTCTGCTGCTTGTTAGGGGCTTTGTTTCCTCATGATTGGAGACTTAACAAGTATACACTGCATTGTATTAGTCTGCTGCAATTCTTCACCTTTTTAGTAGCGACAGTTCTTTCTGGGAGAAACTTTGACTCTTGAGTTAAAAGTTCTTGGAGTACTAATGCACCTTTGCCGGCATTTTACAGCTTTGTTGGAGAGGGAGCAGTTGGACATATCCTAAATGTACAATGAATTGTGGATCGTTCCATAAATTATGAGATGATACACACAGTGGCATCCATATCAAAACTGATACAATGTGCTAGTGTGTCTTACTGGCAGAAAGATACTGATTTATATTAAGTAGATAGTATTTAGCAGTCATTGCCTGGGGCCGGGGATTTAGCTCAGTGGTTCCAGTGCCTGTCTTGCAAGCTCAAGAGCCCGGGTTTTATCCCCAGTTAACCATATACAATCCTGGGAGTAGAGACTCACGCCTAGCAGCAATCAGCACCACATACCACAATGCCAGGCATGGTGGCTCATGCCTGTCATCCCAGCTCTCGGAAGGCAGAGGCAGGAGGAATGCTGTGATGTGAGTTGGAGGCTGAGCTCAGGGCCAGCCTGAACGACAAAGTGAGACCCTGTCTCAAAAAAAAAAAAGAAAAGAAAAGAAAATAGAAGTCATTGAAAAAGTCTTTTGAAAAAGAAGTAAATTGTTTATATAGGAAGTATGGTAGAGACCATAAGTATACTAGTCAACAAAGGTTATCTATTAGTTATTAGGGAATTTAAAAAATTATCCCTAGTTTTGTACTTTTGTACAGTACATTTTAGGGTTAAAATAAATAATCAAAAGCATTTTCTTACAGCAAATATTCTTTGAAAATATTTAGTCTCTTGAAAATATGAAGCTTAAACTTCCCTTTCTGAGCAGTCCAGTCCTGACAAGCTGAGTGGATTGACCCAAGTAGGCACCTGGCGCTGTGGAGGGCATCTGTGTGTGGGTTGTCAGCTCTTAACAGGACATTTAAAACTCAGATTCTGGCAGTCAGTACACACACTGGGACTGCAATGTCCCCACTCCCGGAGTCCACAGCGGGCACGTAGGAAACACATATGTGCACACACACAGGCACACTTCTTTCCACATTTCTACATCGATGCACCTGAAAACCTCTGCTTACTGTAGAGACCATAAGTATACTAGTCAACCAAGCAGGGAAAGGATGATGTCTACTGTAGGGAACAGGGAAAGGGGACGTTACCAGGACCCCTGCCGTGGGTCCTGTTCTCCTGTGAGCTCTGGCGGCATGAGGAGAAAAAGAATAAAGACAGAAAATGAGTCTTAGAGAATAACTTGGGTTCTGGGCCTGACCAATGCTGCTCTGAGCAGCAAAAATGAAGGCACCTTGAGCTTGCCACTATTTATTGGGTTCATTGGGAGTAACAGGTGACTCAGAGGGCAGCAGTAATTCTAAAATGGCAAGGATCTTATCGGGGGAAGTATCAGATGTTTTGGAGGAGGTGGCAGTCCTGTTACCAGGAGGATCTTAGGTGGAAGAGAAGCTTATGTTGATTAGGACAATAAGATGATATCAGTAAATGGAGTGAATTAAGCTGATAAAGAATCTGTCCCTCCCTAGATGTCTCTTACTGTTGGTTCTCAAGGAATCAGGCTGTCTTCAACTGATATAATCTTTTTCTTTTTTTCTTTTTTGAGACAGGGTCTTGCTTTGTGGTTCAGGCTGGCCCTGAGCTCAGCCTCAAACTCACATCACAGCAATCCTCCTGCCTCTGCCTCCTGAGTGCTGGGATTACAGGCGTGAGCTACCAGACGCCCGGCACTGTGCTATGTGGTACTGATTGCTGCTGGGTATGAGTCTCCATGCCCAGTATTGTATGTGGTTTCCGGGGATCGAACCCGGGCCCTTGTGCTTGTAAGACAGTCACCGGAACCAGTGAGCTAAATCCCTGGCTCAGCTGATATAATCTTGCCCTTGAGCTTCACAGCATCCTGTGACCATCAGGTTCCAGGTGTGACCAGAGGCAAAGATGGAGTTATGTATGACATGTCAGAGCTGGCCCGTAGGCAAACAAAACCTAGGCCTAATCATAATTTAATTGAGATAATTTCCCTCCAAATTATCTGGAGTGGCTCCCAGCAGTCCACAGTGCATCCTCATACAAGATCAGAGCCCAGGTGGAGGGAGGGAGTTGTCTATGCTGGGAGGCGACCCAGAGTAGGTGTTAGGGCACACCAGGGGTGGGGACAGGGGTCTGGACAAGGTGGGGTGCCTTGGCTTGGGGAGTCCAAGCCCCAGAAGGGTGGCAAGTGGCCTCTTGTGAGTGGCAGAGCCCACGTGGGTAGGAAAGGCCCTTTGGGCAAAGGGTGGCAGGGGGAGTGGAGATTCAAGTACTCACGGGGCTAACGAAGTCAGGAGCTGCAGTGAGGGCAGCAGGAGTGCTTGTGGGAGCAGGAGCCACATGTGAAAAAGAACGCACTTGACGGTGATCAGCGGTAACTCGCTAAGGTCCTGCTGTGGGCTCGTGGTTTTCAGGTGCATCGATGTAGAGACGTGGAGAGAAGCGTGCTGGTGTGTGTGTGTGCACCCATGTGTCCCCTACATGCCCTCTATGGAGTCCGGGAGTGGGGACATTGCAATCGCAGTGTGTGTCCCGACAGCCAGATTTTGAGTTTTAATATCCTGTTAATGGCTGTTTAGTGATCCATCTTGTTGCTGTTATCAGTGGCACTGTTGCAGATGTTTTGCGTATGATTCCTTGGACACTTGCAAGTTTTGCAGAGAGTGAATGATAATAGACATTTCTGTCTGTCTTAGGCACTTTTATGCAGTAGAACAAAATACCCAACAGGTGAAACTTAAAGCAGAAGAGGTTTATTCGTGCAGGTTCCGTCTGTGGCCAGCAGGATCCCAGGCAGAAACTGCATGATGCAAGGGCAGAGAACTGCGCATGCGCTGGAGGTGGAGAGGCAGGAGGCAGGGACAAAGGTACCTGAGGGCCATGTCCCCGCCCACGACCCACCTTTGCCTGCCGGGCTCCAGCTCTGAAGACCATGGGGAACATTTTAGATCAAAGCCATAACAACGTCTTCACCAAAACTACTGGCAAAATGTGGTTTGACAATCAGCACTGCATTTGAGTACTGCATTCTGAGTCTCTTCTGAGTGTCTGAATAACCCTTTACCCTTTTCTTCTTGGTCAGATGCAGAATCAGGACTCTCTTCATTATATTATTTCTGGTACATTTGTAATTGAAAGAGAAGGCAGACAGCCTTGGCCCACATGTCTTTGTTCCGACAGTCAGAGATACGCTTCTTACATTTTCCAGGGTTGCCCAGGAAAAGCAAACACAGTTCTAGTTATCACTTATTTTGTACCCAGAAGTAAGCAGCTTAAAACAACATGTATGTGTGTGTATGTGCATGTCTGTGCAGGTTTATTGAGTGTTGAACCCAGATCCTTTGCACCGAGCTATCCTTATAGTCCTTTTTAACTTTTTTACTTTGAGCCAGGTCTTACTAAGTTACTAACTTGCATCTTGCTGCTTCTCCCTCCCAGAGTGCTGGCACTGTAGCTGTGAGTCACCACGTTATAGGGAGCAAAGTTAGATATTAATATACAGCCAGGGACTTGACTCTTGGCTCTTAAACTGGCACAGAAATAGAGACATCAAAATTGTGGTTGGATGCATGTCTGAAGAAGACTAGACCTCATGATAAAGTTGCAGCGGCCAGGCCTCTTGCCTTCCTAAGGGATAGGAAACAATTTGAGATTATATAGTAATAAGCACCACCCACCTGGGTGACCACAACATCTGGACCCGCCCCTTCTGAAGAACGCCCCTCCCCTTTATCCTTTCCACGTATCTTTGCTCTGTGACTCATTTCCCTATTGGATCAATACTGTGTAAGTGCCTATACTTGTAATGCTGTAGGTTGATGGTAATTGACCCATGCTGTACCCACTTATGACGTTGCCTTGTAAATTACCCCTGACAAAGCGCCTTGGTGGCTACCTCTGGGGACCCCTCTTTTCTCTTATTTCCAATAAAATTCTCCTCACTTTTTGGTTCACAGCTTCATTCTTCGATGTTATGGGACTGTGAACTCAGCATATTTGACGTCTAGTGGGTTGACAGTTATATTTCTCTTTCATCAACCACACCTGGCTCTCATATTAATTTTGTCAGGTAGTTTCTGAAGGCCAGGAATTCAGGAGTAGTGTAACTGGGCATCTCTGGAGCTTAGGACCCTCAGAAGGTTGCAGTGAAGTCGTGGCCTGGGGCTGCTGCCTCTGACAGCCTGGTGGAGTGGGTGAGCAGCTTGCAAACTTGCTCCCGGGGCTGTTGTGAGAGGCATCAGAGCTGCCCCCGAAGGCCTCTGTCCAGGTCTGACAGTAATGAAAAGCTAACACAGAAGCTAAAGAAAGCAGGAAATGTAGAATAATACATGTTTCAAATTCTCTTAGAAGTATCAGTGTGAATTCATGGCCCCTATCAAGATAGAGAAATAAATATTTGATTGCACTTGATTTAGAAAGTGAGAATCTGCTTATATATTCTCTGGTCATTTTATTATTTCTTGGTTGAGTTTGCATTTTTCCTTTGTCCATTTTTCTGTTGAGATCGCCATTTCCTTACTGATTTGAAGAAGTCTTAGTTGCATACCTCTTTCTTGCCTGGTCCTTTATTAGCGATGCTTCTTGTTGATGTTTCTTGAGTCTGGCTTTTATTGTGCTGTGGTCTGTTTTATGTGCCCCAGTTCTTTGAGGCAGGAATTTAGTGTGGACCTGGCTGGTCTGGTGTTTTGCTATGTATAGTACCTGCGGTCACTTTGACTGTATTGAGCTGGCCGTGGAGCCAGCCTGGAAGATCCACAAGCACCTCCTGCCCATGTCTGAGCCCTGATTGTCCCCCAAGGGGCTCCTTCTCTTTCCCCATGTAGTCACCTTGAATGTACCAATGGCAGGAACCCCAAGGATGGCAGGTGGCACGTGGCAGAAGAGCTAATGTCAGATTCTAGGTGAGTCAGAGTGGATGTTTTGAGGTATGACTTACCACCTTTAATTTTTCCTTCTTTCATCTGTTTTACCTTCTCAGGACTCTTTTCTTCCTCAAGAGATTATCATCAAAGTGGAGGGAGAAGATGCTGGGCCACTGACCGTTCCATCCCAGGTGAGTCAGGGACGGCTCCATCCTCAACGTTGAAAAGTGTATGTGATTGGTCAGTGATAGAAAGCAGGAAAGCTTGGAAATGAGCGCGGAAATAAAGTGAGACTGGGAAAATTTCTAAGAAATTTGATTATTGTTTGAAAGATCAAAAGAGTGAACTTCAAGGATATTTGAGATTAAAGACTGGTCTTAAAAAATTGAAAAGAGGGGCCTGGGATTTAACTCACTGGTTCAAGCATCTGGCAAGCACAGGGTCCAGAGTTCAATCCTCAGTACCACACACCACAATGCTGGGCATGGT
>PVIR01041941.1:0-12340 GCA_004026965.1 Petromus typicus | reverse complement strand
TATGTCCATTTAAGTAGAAATGATTCAAACTTATCATTTTTTATGGCAGAGTAGTACTCCATTCTGTAGAAGAACCACAGCTTTTTTATCCATTCTCCAGTTGATGGACACTTGGGTTGTTTCCAAGATGTAGCAATCACAAACTGGGCTGCTATAAACATGGGTGCACATATGTCACTGTGATATGAGTCTTTTAATTTAGTTTCAGTTACATTTTGTAGAGGTTTCAGTCCATAATTGGCTGGCTCCAAGGCTGAGATGGCAAACACGCACCACAGAGGAGAATCAACATGGTGTACACAAGGCAGCGATGGTGACAAGACAGAGAGAAACTTAACATCTCCCTGCCCCTTTTATCTGATTGAGGCCACTTAGTGCTGGTAGAACTCACATCCTTAATCTTAGGGTTTAAGCCTAGTATTGCATCATGAATCAATTATAATTTTGCTCACCTATGACCACAAGAGGCTTTGGGATGATCTCTAGAATCAACCTACAGCAAATATGATGTTAATCACATGTTATAGTATTAAAGATCAATGATAAATACTTGCAGTGTTTGGAAATGCATCAGTTAAAAGCAAAAATGAAAAATTCACAATATAATTGAAAAATTGGTAGACACAGGAAGCTCATGGGTGTAAGACTAAATGACAGAAGAATGGCTGTACTTTCCAAATTAAAGTGTAGATCTGCACAACTCCAGGCAATATTTGTTATGACTTTGAGTTAAAGTCAGAGCCTGTTGTGTGGTGACAGTTCATACACCTCCAAACATGAGGCACTACTGGTAACACCTGCTTCATGGAACTTGCCAGATCATGATGGATCATCAATAATTGCTTGCTGATGGAATAAGAAACCAGGGGAAAAGTTACAGAGATTTATTTCAAGGTTATAAGGCCTTATGCATGATGAAAAGAGAGAATAATTCTTATGAACATGCCAGATTAATAAGGTCACTAAAGTGTCATTCCTGATGTCAGAAAGGAAATGGCAAGTATTGATAAGAAATTGTCACTTACGTAGTATTTTTTATAGAGAGAGAAATTACCCTCAACTGACTGTGAGTATCCAGGGATAAGGGTTGTGAATAGAAAGGAAACATGGGAATTACAGTGATCATTATTTAAGTTTCTCACTAGATACGGAGAAGTGTATGAAGTGTCCAGACAATCATTATGCCAACATTCAGAGGAGCTACTGCCTCAAAAAGTCTGTAACTTTTCTGGATTATGAAGACTCCCTGGGAAAGACTCTGGCTGGCACAGCTGCTAGTTTCACTCTGATTTCCATGGCTATCCTTGGACTCTTTGTGAAGCACAGAGACACTCCAATAATCAAGGCCAACAACCAGGCTCTCAGCTACATCCTGCTCACTTCCCTCATCTTCTGTTTCCTCTGCTCCTTACTCTTCATTGGCCGTCCCAACACTGCCACCTGCATCCTCCAGCAGACCACATTTGCTATTGTCTTCACTGTGGCTGTTTCCACTGTCTTGGCAAAAACTATCACAGTGGTTGTGGCTTTTAAAGCCATTGCTCCAGGCAGAAAGATGAGGCAGTTGCTGGTATCAGGGGCACCTAACTACATCATCCCTATCTGCTCCCTCATCCAACTCACCATCTGTGGAGTCTGGATGGGAACAAATCCACCCTACATCGACACAGATGCACATTCTGAACATGGCCACATCAGCATCGTGTGCAACAAGGGCTCCCTCACTGCCTTCTACTGTGTCCTGGGATACCTGGGCTCCCTGGCCCTGCTGAGCTTCACTGTGGCTTTCCTGGCCAGGAACCTGCCTGACACCTTCAATGAAGCCAAGTTCCTGACGTTCAGCATGCTGGTGTTCTGCAGTGTGTGGGTGACCTTCCTGCCTGTGTATCACAGCACCAAGGGGAAGGTGATGGTGGCCATGGAGGTCTTCTCCATCTTGGCCTCCAGTGCAGGGCTGCTGGGCTGCATCTTTTTTCCAAAGTGCTATATTATTTTGTTAAAAACAAAAAGAGATTCTTCATGTGGGCTGAAAGATAAATCACATTTTCATAGAAAGAAAACTTAACCTATTTTTTTTAAGTTCCACCACTTCCCTTACCTGCAGTAACCTAAAACAGAACTCAGCTTTGATGACCTGTTCCTGTGTCATTCTTCTCTAAAAGACTTCATGACCCATACAGGCATTAAACTTCCTCACTGACATCAGATACCATCTGATGGCTTGCAGAAGTTTCTGGTCCTTTACAATCTGTCTTCTCTCTCCCTTTCTCTCTTTAAAAATGGGAAATCGAAAGCACCTCCTCTCAGATCTCCTCCACTCCTCTGAAGACTGAGATCCTCTAATCTCTTTTCTGGCAGGCTGCTTGCATCTCTGGCTCTCTAACTCGGTCTCTTAGCTGAACCCTTCTCTGAAGCCTCTAACGGAGACCTATCAGGGTCACTGGACCTCAGCCAGCCCAGTGACACTGCCTTCTCATCTTTAGTAATGGTCTTTCTCTTGGCTCCTGTCTACCTCCCTCTGTCCAGACACACAAGGGCCCCACTTTCTTCTCTCATGTCCCTCAGCTTATAGCACAGGCTCTCAACATAAAGTACAAATTCTAACTCCCACACAGGCCTCAAATCTCAGGGAAAGTTGAAAGAACAAAGGTCAGATCAAAGTGCAATTGTCCACGCCCACTCTTGAATTACATCTCCCTAGAGCAGAACTTCTTCCTCTAGCTCTCCCCAGCCTCAGCGCCTCCCCTCACAGCCCTCTGTTCCTGAGCTCCTTTGAACTCATGTCCAGCAGACCCTCTCTCTCAGGTAATATTCTTGATTTTTCTCCCCTTCTGGCAGACTATATTCCCACCCTTAGTTTAACCTACAATCTTCTCCAGGTCCACACAAGTCAACTTCTGCTCAAGTCTTATAAAACGGGCAAGGGCCACCTCAAAGTTAAACAAGGAGACCAAGTCTACTTAAATACACTTCAGCCACACCCTTTAAACCTAAACGGCAGGGACCACTATATGTGGTTCTCATGACACTCACATTGTTCAGACCTTTAGGAAAGAGGCCCTGGTTCCACTTGTCACTCATTAAATGCTAACCCTTCTCTCTCTCTTCCAGTCTCAGACCCAGACCTTCTTGAAACTAAATATTCCTCTATCTTAACAGGTCTCACCAGAGTGAAGCTCATCCATGCCCCAGAGCAGTGATTTCCCATGTCCTGTTGCTGACTGTCTTCCAGGCTCTCACACTTAATCTCCCGGGTGAAGCAAGACCTGTCTTGTTTTTCCTGCAGAGTTATTGCAGTTGATGTGATCCTTCTTTGGGTTGAAAGACCTCAGCTTTAAGGGCACTCTCTCAGACTTCACACCTGACTAAGTTCGCCTTTTCATATTATTTTTTATTTTGCTAGTTCAGTAAGTAATCCTTTTTTTAAAATATTCAAATCTTTATTGGTACATAATGAATACACATCACTGCATTCAACATTAAGAGTTTCAGAATATGAAATGACTTGATTCTCATTTTTTCCCTTCCCTCATTTTTCCCTCATTTTTCTCATTTTTCCCCACCCTGCAACCCCACCTTCCATGTACTTACCCCTTGTTTCTTTCTTTTATTACTATCACATTCTTTTTCCCCTCGTTATTTATCCCTACATCCCCTTTCTTTTTAAATTACTGACATGCTTTACTGAGCAATCAATTCTTTAATTTCACTATCCCTTTGTTCACAACATGGATATAGTGGCTAGTTTTTTTTTTTTTTGTTTTGTTTTTTTGTTTTTGTTTTTGTTTTTTTTAGGTTTTTTGAGACAGGGTCTCGCTTTTGTGGTTCAGGCTGTTCCTGAGCTCAGCTTCAAACTTACATCACAGCAATCCTCCTGCCTCTGCCTCTCGAGTGCTGGGATTACAGAAGTGAGCCACCACGCCTGGCACTGTGGTATGTGGTACTGGTTGCTGCTGGGTGTGAGTTTCCATGCTCAGTATGGTATGTGGTTACTGGGGATTGAACCTGGTTCCTTGTGCTTGCAAGACAGGTGCTGGAACCACTGAGCTAACTCCCTGGCCCTATGGTGGCTAGTTTTATGACAATGTGTCAACATAGGGATACACACTGGGAAATAGACACCCAACTAGGAAGTTTAAGGTCAGTGCATTATGGGACTTACAATGTCCACACCTATCATATCTGGAAGATAATCTCTGGTGACATACAGCAATGCCAGGAACAAATAAATGCATAGACTTGCTGAATATGGTACAGCCATAGGGGACTTTCTGATGGGGGAAGCATCCAGGACCGGATACAAGACTGCAGGACAAACAGGTAAAAGTCATGCAAAAACAGCTTGTCCCACAAGTCTTAACAATCCCTCCTCCATGTAGAGGAACACATTTATCACACCTAAAATATGCTTTGAAGTCACAGCAGTAACTCCTTCATCTTTTCAAATGTCACCTTGTTGAATTTAATGGGGAATTAAATTAAATACTCTATGTGCCTCTCACCCCAATTCTAGCCATACTTCCCTATACCAGTACCCCAATATCACCACAATACCTGTTGCTCTTGTGTGTCATTTAGAGCCCTCTAAACAGGATTATTGGACTTGTGTAAGTGCTGCCATTATCAGAGAAGATACATTTGTCCCTCGTGCTGGAGTTCCCAACACCTGTAGATTTCCCATAACCTGTCTTCACCAGGGCCTATTCTTCATCTGTGACTCCCAAGGTTTCTGCTACTTAAGTGGTGCCCTGTCTTCCCTGTGTTATATGGGATTTATAAGCCTTCCACTCATGGTCTTACCAAGGAACAGTTGTTAGAACAGGTTTTTTCTCACTGCCTCAATAGGCATACCCTTTCTGTACTCCCATTCCTAACAGAAGCCAGTGTTCTAACCAGCACAGACATGGGAACTGGAGGAATCTAAATGTCAACACACTTCCAATACTCTGCATCTCAAGAAGTAAATGAACACTTGGGAAATGCAGCAGACTCTTTGGTCACCCTACATATCAACTCATTGACAGTTGTACTTCAAAAGAGATGTGTGCTACATATAATAAAGGTAGAAATGGGGAGGACTTGCTATTACTTGGAGAAGAATGTGGCTACTTTTTAAGTCAGTCAGGTATCATAGGCGACAAGGTTAAAGAACTAAGAGCGCACATAGAAAAACATAAATGAGCGCAGACAACCTACAGCATTGGCTGGAATATTTTAACCAATGGATTCCTTGGATCCTCCCTTTCCTAGGGCCTCTCACTATTCTCTGCATAATACTGTTGTCTCACTCTGACTTTTTCACTGCTTTTAAAATGCTTTAGGAGCATATGAAGTTCACTGAATCAGAGGTTCTGTGCACTTGTCATGACCAGATTATAGCCCCTTCCAACTGATGACACCTTCACCTTCACCTCTTCTAACCTCAGGACAGTTGTTTGAGCCACCTTTGATGTCCCTTTAGAGCAGGTAGCAACTTCCAAAAATAACAGATCTTGAACCCTGTCTCACAACAAATGGCTGAAAGTTCAAGTCCCTACCCTTATAAAATGTCCCCTAAATTGTACCAAATCCAAAATGGCTTCCTTTCCTATAGAAGAAACACACTGGGGAAAAAACAAAACTTATCAAACTCAGAGAAATAAAACCTTGTTGAACAGCCCAAAGGGCAACCTACTAACCAGCTCCCTTAACCCACCACCCAAGCCAATCACAAATGTTATGTTCCTATTCCCACCTAAAGTCCCCGTGAAACCCCCACTTCATTTTCCAGCACTCTCTCACCCTGCTGAAGTCAGCCCAGCAGCTGTCCTTCTAAAAAAGCCTTGCCATGCGTGTTCCTATTTCAGTTCATTTTTTCTTTCAAGAAACAAGACCATAAGAAAAAGTTATTTTGGGAAAGACAAGTTCTACCTAAGAGAGACAAGGTTGCCAATTCTCCCCAGTTCTCAAAGATAAAGCCTTTGAGAAGGGAGGTGGGTACAAAGTGAGACCAAACTATAAGATCCAATGGTAAATCTCAGTGTGGGCAGGAAGTGAGACATGACCGTGACTGACCAGCAAGGTCACAAGTACTGTCACCCAGGGCATATTGATTAAATGAGAAAACAACTCACTTAGCAAACTTACATAGAACAAACAAGGACTTCCCAGAAAAGGAAAGCACTAAGGCAATTGATGTCTATGACAGTATCATTTACCTCTATGGGAAGTATGTCAGTGTAACACTTTTTCCCTTTTTCTTATGTCATGACCAGACATTTAAACAGTGAAACTGCCTGAATTGTGTTCTACGACACAACTGACATAATTTTATATAATTTAGCTATGTGCAATAACCATAAATTTTACATTTATAAAGTTATATGGGTGCATGAATGTACATCTTAAGAAAGAGAATGAATGAATAGATGCAATAGGTAAGGACAAACAATGGGTACAGTGTGAAGATGAATTCATAGAGGGAAAATGGCAGAGACTAAAAAGTAGACACAGCAACAAGATGCAACAAGATGTTGCAGTGAGGTTACTGGGTTCAGGAATCAATTGGGAAACACAGATATTGTTACTGATATTATGAAAACTGCAACTTTTTTCTGAGCAGTAAACTATTAGAGAAAAAGTCCATCAATAGAATAAATAAGTAATTGCACTGTGCAATATAATGTAACATTGTTCAGGAAGAGAAAAACATACCCTACATATATTACATAAAATGGATGAACACTACATAATACGGAACAAGACAAGATAGATTGTGCCAGATCTTGACAATGGAATGGCAAGAAAGTATGAAATAAATCATTATTCAAAGTCAATATCAAATCCATAGTACAAGAACCCCCAGAAGGGCAGCCTTTAACCAAACCCCTGTATGTGAGAAAGGCTCAAATGACTGTCTTGAACTGAACCTGCTGTGTTCTGTTGTTGATAGAACGAGAAAGCAAGGATAAAAGGAAAAAGAAGGGCATCTGGGCAGGAATTCATGTAGGGGACTGGGAAATGACCAGGGAATGTCAGGGTGGACTGTTGGATGACTGACTTTGAAACCAGTCTTAATGATAAATCTATGTACAGGGAAAAAAATCATTCATTGATTTAATGTATGCACTTTGATTGTACTTGGACTTGTGGCCTTGTAGGCTATCTTTTAAACTCTAGCCATGCATTCTAGGAGGTTTTATGCTTGTGTGCCTATAAGTCTCTCACCTTTACATAGCCATCTCATGCGTGTATTATACAGCTGTTCCTACTATTTCCAAATATCCAGATTTGTGGCCAGATGTCCTCCCCATGTCAATTTGAGTTTAGACCCTAGCTTAAGCTTTGTCTTCAGGATTAAACAAGCTACCCTCCACCTTCCTGGTTCTTTTGATCCTAAGAGCTGGCATTTAGTAGCTTTACTGCAGGATTCTTCATCTTGTAATTTTCTTTGCACAGCTTTGAGCTTAGAACGCAGCATCTCCTCCCTTGTGATGAAGTTGATCATTCCCCAGGAAACCTGACCCTATGCAGCTTTTTCACTTTTGAATCAGATTGCTCATTAAAAAGAGTAATGTCACTTATGAGGATGTCCTGAAGGTCACAGTTGTGTAAATATCGTATCTTTTCTCTGGTACGAGAAAATGAAGATGTAAATGAGTTCTAGAATACATAGTTGATATTGTGAAATAGGAAATGTTTAAAAAGAAAGAGGATGTAGGGGTAAATAATGAGGGGAAAATGAATGTGACAGTAATAAAAAATTAAACAAAGCTTATGTATATAGGGGGTGGGGTTGCAGAGTGGGTGGGTCAGGGAAAAATGAAAATCAAGTTGTGTCATATTCTGGTACAAATTCTCAATGTTGAATGTGATGATTATGTGTATTCATAATGTGCTAATAAAGACTTGAGTTGCAAAAAAAGAATAATGTCTTCTTTAGGATTTTGGTCACTTGCAGGATATCCCAGCACTTACATGTTATCAGGCATCCAGAATATCATCATCCTGGATTTTCTCACTGGACATATTGTTCAGATTCAGTAGCAAGTCTTACTACCTGCAACATCACCCAGATCTTCTGCAACTTTGACATATATTATTATTATTGCCAAAAATGGTCATAGGCATCCCTTAGAGGATTCTCTTCTTTTGAGATGCACACACACTCTCTTATTGAATTATAAATAAAAACACATGCCAGTGTCACACAGTGGAAGGCTATCATGGGAGATTAACTCCAGATGTTCCAATATGAGTCAACTTTGGGTCCCTGTCATTCTTACTCAGCCATCATAAACTCTATAAATTTGTAGAAATGAAATCAAGGAAATTGTCTCTGAATTGTGATGGCAAGGATGATGTAGTTAGCACGGACAGTTTCCAAGTATCTCCAAGAAGCACATTTTGATGAATAAATAATTTTGTTATAAATGACATGCAACATGGTGTAACATTTAAGGAAAGCTGTGTTGCAAAAGTTGTCACAACCTGCTTATTAATCTACAGTACATTTACTGATCTACATAAAATACTAAAAATCAGAATGAGAGTGGTATCTTAAGAAATTTATGATATTTTATTTTTATTAGAAACACTATGAGTCACACCCAGTCCTGTCAGCCACAGGTGTGGATGACTTGAACTCAAGTTGGTGGCAGAGTCTCAGAACATGGTGAAGATACATCAGACAGTTAAAAAGTATACCACCACCAAATGGTGTTAACTTGGCTAGTGTTTGACAGGCTACTCATTCTGTAAGTCCATTAAGATTTCAAAAGAGGATCCAAGGTGAAATTTATATTAAAAATTGTTTCACGTGGGCCAGGGATTTAACTCAGTGGTCCCAGCACCTGTCTTGCAAGCACAAGGGCCCAGGTTCGATCCCCACTAACCACATACAGTACTGGGCATGGAGACTCATGCCCGGCAGCAAACAGTACCACATACCACAGTGCCAGGTGTGGTAGCTCATACCTGTAATCCCAGCACTTGGGAGGCAGAGGCAGGAGGATTGCTGTGATGTGAGTTGAAGGCTGAGCTCAGAGACAGCCTGAACTACAAAGTGAGAACCTGTCTCAAAAAACCTAAACAAAAAGTTTCATCTACGTCATTTATATGTATTCATAATAAGGACAAAATAAGACATACATATAGAAGCATATATCATATTTATAAAAGATTATTAATAAGCATAAATGTTAAGCTTTATGAAATCATAAGTAGGAAATATCACTTCTCTAAATACCTAAGGCTCCTCCAAAAATAGGGATATAAATTCATTCCTTGTATTTTACATTCACAAATATTTGTTATGTTATATGACAAATCATTCTAGAAATTTGAAAGTCACATCTTTGGGAATATTAAAAAAGCCAAATATGAAAAAGAAAAGTACATGACCTGCAAAAAATGATACAAATATCATCATACTCTGAATTTTTAATTTCTTTACAAAAACAGTAAAGTATACCAGGGGATTAGGGTCACTGATCTACACATAACAGACAGTGTTTTAAAACTAGCAAAATTAAATGACAGCCAAGAGAAGGGCAAAATAAACTGAATAAGGTAACAGAACTGAAAATAAAAATTATGCTTAATGGTAGCAGAAGTAATGGAATAAAATCCTGAATAAAATTCCAGTTATAAAGGAAATTATTACAAATGTTTGGAAGTGCAATGATTTCATATTTAAGAGAAACCTTTATTTGATTATTCAAGTAAGTTCATAGGTTGAATCTTATATCTAACTGGGAAATCATGCAGAAGTGTTATCATATTTATGGATTTACTATTTTTTTAATTAATGAGGCTCTCTTCTTTTTGCAAAATGTGTGTTACTTCTAAATCCATGCAAATAATTTCTTTCTGGATTTAACAAAATTATGTAGCATTTGGGGATAAAGATGCAGCCTAGCAGTCCTGCACTGGAGGCCAAGATGGAGAAGACCTCCATGGCCACCATCACCTTCCCCTTGGTGCTGTGGTACACAGGCAGGAAGGTCACCCACACGCTGCAGAACACAAGCATGCTGAATGTCAGGAACTTGGCTTCATTGAAGGTGTCAGGCAGGTTCCTGGCCAGGAAAGCCACAGTGAAGCTCAGCAGGGCCAGGGAGCCCAGATACCCCAGGACACAGTAGAAGGCAGTGAGGGAGCCCTTGTTGCACACGATGATGATGTGGCCATGTTCAGAGTGTACATCTGTGTCGATGTAGGGTGGATTTGTTCCCATCCACACTCCACAGATGGTGAGCTGGATGAGGGAGCAGATGGGGATGATGTAGTTAGGTGCCCCTGATATCAACCACTGCCTCATCCTTCTTCCTGGAGCAGTGGCCTTAAAGGCCAGAACCACAGTGACAGTTTTTGCCAAGACAGTGGAAACAGCCACAGTGAAGACAACAGCAAATGTGGTCTGCTGGAGGATGCAGGTGGCTGTGTTGGGACGGCCAATGAAGAGTAAGGAGCAGAGGAAGCAGAAGATGAGGGAGATGAGCAGGGTGTAACTGAGAGTCTGGTTGTTGGCCTTGACAATGGCAGTGTCTCGGTGCTTCACATATATTCCCAGTACAACAGCTGTGATAACAGTGAAACTCAGGGATGTTCCTGCCACAGTCCTCCCCAGTGGATCAGCATAGTCCAGAAAAGTCACAGATTTTTTGAGACAAAGGCTTCTGAGAATGTTGGCATACTGGTGATGTGGACACTTCACACACTGTTCCCTGTCTAGTGAGAAATTCAAGTTATCTTTACCCCAGTTTCTACTTTTCTCTCCTATTCATAGCTCTTCCACTCCAAGATCTTCACTGTTAGGTGAGGTAAATTCCTATCTTTGTCTAGGCTCATAAAATATTATAAAAGGAACAACTTCCCATTATTACCAATCATCATATATGTGATATGATTAATAAAAATTCATTGATTTTATTAACCTCTCATAGGAGAAAGCACACATTTTCATAAATCACAATATTCTGCCTAAATTAAATCCTTTTATGTGCCATCCTGAGTTCTCCTTTGGTCAGTGTTCATTTATGAACTAACCACAGTAATTTGAAAGCAAGAAAACAGATGTTAGCAGTAGAAACTTATGAGAACTAAAGTAAAAATTGTTACTTCTTATAAAGTTCTGATTTTCACCAACAGATATAGTTGAATATACACTCAAACTGCCTAGGGTCAACATAAAAATTTGTTAAATATTGACATTTTCCTTTGAATCTTCTGTCCATAAGCATGTTTTAACGTACCAATGTTTTGTGTTTTATTTTTATAAATTCTTTCTTTTAATTTACCAGGAATGTATCTCCAAACACCTAAAGGATTTATCAGTACATCTTTCATGATATACAATATAGTAAATGTTATCTTGTAAATTCAATTTTTTCATATTAAGAGTGCCTTCTATCATTATTTTAATATAAATTTTTCATCAAATCATTGCTCAATTAATTCTTCAGCATTTTATACTTATATGCTCTAAAAACTTCATACTTACAGTACTTATAATACCTATATACTTCTATTATCACTTATTCATTCTGGGAGCTTTACAAGATTCAATCTTCACATGAAAATATTATACTGATTTGGTTTTCCAGTGCAATAGACAGGAAAGGCTTGGCTGAGGGCACTGTAGCAACCCACAGAGAGGAGATTAGGACGGGCAAGAGAGAGACAGAGATATCCACAGAGTTTTCAGGTGAAGACTGGTGCCAGCGCACACAAGAACAAACTTGTACTCAGATTTGGCAGGAAAACACAGTGCAGTTCTGGAATATTACCTACGTTGGGCGCTACCATAGAATTGTGGACTCCATATGAGTTTTATGTATTTTTGTCCCTGTTTTGTGGATTTGTTTGCTTTTTCATCATTTTAAAAACATTTTACCTTTATATTTACCATGTAGTACTCATCTCTTCTCAACTATCTTTTTTGGGGGGAGGACAGGGTCTCATTTTGTAGTTCAGGCTGGTCCTGTGCTCAGTATGTAGCCCAGTTGAGTCTAAAACTCAGCAAATGTCCTGCCTCTGCCTCCCAAATTCTGGGATTACAAGTGTGAGTCCACACCCAACATTTTGGTATGTGGTACCTGCGATTGAACTTGGAACCTTGCCTTTGCAAGGCAGAAGCTGTAACCATGGAGCTAAATCCCCACCCCTAAACTATCTCTCTTGAGTTAATGAGATGTTAATGTGTGTGAAAATGATCATTTATCTTTGCGGTTCCTCTTCATATTCTTTTCCTTATCCGTCATGCTTTCTTTCCTGCTCTTTTTCACTTACTCAAACTTTGGATTATCACCTGTTGCTCTCCAATCTTGCCTTTACAGCGTTTCCCTGAATTCACCTCTGC
>PVIR01041940.1:0-12491 GCA_004026965.1 Petromus typicus | reverse complement strand
GGAGTGAATTTTACTGTATGAGGTAAAGCAAAAGCCTACGTTCAGTTTTTGTACATACTGCTAATCCCGATACTGTTTGCCAAAAAGACTGTTCTTTCTCCCATTAAATTGTTTCCAAACTGTGTAATAAAACTAAAGTCCCATGCAAAAAAGTGGTTACTTAAAAGTCTTTGCTTCCATTTCTCTGTATGTCTGTCATATGCTAACAAGGCTCTTGGTACTGTAGCTTTACAAAAAGTGTTGAAGCTGACAGCGTTAAGTCCTACTCTCTTCTTCCAAGATTGGTTTGGCTACTAAAAGCCCTCTGTCTTTTTGTTTATAATTTTAGGGTCAGAATTGAGAGAGTAGACACAGAAAGAGACAAATATGGAGACAGAGCTAACTGGCAAGCATATCATTATACATATCAATAGCATTTTTTATGTCACATTATCCTAAGACAATATGTTTTTCTAATTCCTTTATGTTTATGTTTCAAAAGTGAAGCCTGTTTTCCGTATTAAGTCCTGTAAGCGCCAATAAAGACCTGCTTTACTCTATCATTCTCGGCTGTGTGCTCAGACAGTGGTGGATACGCTGACTTCTTTGAGAAGAAAGCACATCTACGGCCACACCACCCGGAATGCTCCTGATCTCATCCAAAAAGAAAGTACAGGTGAGCAGTGAGCACGCGACAGGGACAGAGCTTCGCGAACAGGGCTGACTCAGCTTCCCTGAGGAGTGCATCTGCTGCTGGGCGGGCAGAAAGCTGGGTTAGCAGAAATGGGCTGTAAATGAGTAATGTTGATAGGCGGCCTTATTTTATTACAAGGTCCACTGTCCATGCTTCTCTCAAGTGATTACATAAGCCCCACAATCACTAAAATTATTTAGAAAGAACATTCATGAAACTTTTTCTTACTTAAACACAAAACTCTGCTGTTGCAAAATCCGCATGTGTGCTGAGGGCTGGCCGGAAGTCCTTCTCCAGGAAAAGCCATCGCATGCATGGTGCTCCTCGGCTTCCTGAGCGCAGGGAGGCCCGAGAGGAGGAGGAACGTGAGTCCGACTCTCTTTTGCCTGTGTCATTACTTTCAGGGTATGTCTTTGCCAGATACAGGAATTAACAGCAATAAGAAAAGATGTGATGGCTTCTCGGTCGGGTGTGTTTCGTAAACACCAGTATCTTCTCTAGCTCATCTACACTCACATGCGTGTGTCAGGGTTCTGTCAGCCTTTAACTATGAATCACAACATCAAAGACAAAAGTATTAAGAACTCAAGGCTGGGGATAACAGGGCCTTGGTGAATCCAGGGTGCTTCTGGGCGGACGGCCCTGGTGACCGCATAGGTAGGTTGCAGGCCCGTAGTGTCAGCTCGGCTTTTATCCACCTGCTCAAAAGCACTAAGGATGTTCAAGAGTTCATGCTTAAGGTTAAGTTCTTTTCATCACTGACACCCCTCCGATTTTACAGGCAGATGTAACTGAATGGTTACACATTTTTTATTGGTTTCATATTGGTTATATGGTTCCATTTTCTTGCTTATTTTATGTGAAACTAGACAAGTTGCTTGACTTTTCTGAGTCTCAATTTTCTCAAATGTAGAACTGCAGGGAAGGATATTTAACTGAACATGGTGTTGTGGGTTCAGGGAATAATAGGTAAAATACCTAATTCTCGGAGTTCCATAGAACAGAGACATGTCTACAGCTGGCAGCCAATTTTTTTTTTTTTAAACAGGGTCTCACTATGTAGTCCAAGTTGGCCTTGAACTCGTGATAGTCCTGTCTGAGCCTCTGAGGTGCTAGGAATGCAGATGTGTTCCATCATGCCTGGCCTGTCAGCCATTTTTATTATGAAGAGACAGAATGATTTCACAGGTCTACCTTTGACCTGTTCTCTTGGTGTTATTAATGAGGAAACAGTGTAGCAGAAATTCGAGCCTGAGAAAGTCACAAATCACCTTCCTTTTTCCCCTGCAGTACTCAGCTCTAAAAGCAATGGCATGTCTACATCAGCAAGTGGCAGTGAGATTTTACCGAGTGCATATATGAAGCCACTGTGTAATAAAATAAGGATTTAAATGTTAACAAAATACAGATGTTAGTCGCTATGTAAGAGACTCAATTTTCTTGAGTTGCAATAAAGATTGTTTAAACAAAACTGAATTTAAGAGACAAAACTTGCCCATCTGTTTATTTAACCACTTTTTAAAATAAAGTGTGTCTTTTACAAGTAGTGTAGCACTGTTTTTGGTTTGCTTCCATTTTTTTTTTTTTTTTTGGCTTTTTGAGTCAGGGTCTGTTTATATAGTTGAGGCTGGCTTTGACCTAAATGTGGAGCACAGATTGTCTTTGAACTTGTGATCCTCTTGCCTCAGCCTCCTGGGCGCTGCGATTACAAACTTGTGCTGCTACATTTGCTCTGTAAGCCAATCTGAAAATTTTTCTTAACAGGCAAGTTATAGATAATTGATTTTATTTCTTTTGTATCCTTTTACCTTATATTTTGTTTCCGTAGGTTTGAGAAGGCTTCTCTATTTTTTGTATTTTCAATAGCCTGTTTGAGATATAATTTATATACTCTAAAATTTGTCCAGCGTAAGCAGCAGTTCCATGAATTTTACTGTTTTGGATTTTAGGGAGACTCATTTATCCTGACACCTGGAGGAAGATTGGTAGTTTTGTTCTGACACACACACACACACACACACACACACACACACACACACATATATATATATATATATATATATATTTTTTTTTTTTTTTGTACCAAGGCTTGAATTCAGGACCTTGCACTTGTGAGGCAGGTGCTGGCACCACTGAGCTAAATTCCCAGCCCTGTTCTATCCTATACTGTCGCCGTAGACAACACCCTCACCCTGATTCTTTGGGTGTTTATCTCGTTCTCTGCCATATGAGATCAAAATGGCAGCCAATCCCTCCCTTCCTCTCACTCCCTCTGCTCTTCACCACTTGTGGGTGGCATCTCTGGCCCTCCATCTCCAGGTCCTGCTTCTGTGGATCTAACCACCTGAGGACCCAGGTAATACACAGAGTGCCCTTTGCCGGGTGTGCACAGCCCTCTTCCTTGTCGTTACTTCCTTAGCAACGCAGCGTGACAACCACTTCCTTGGCCTTGACGTGGCTCAGGTGTTATCAGTAACCTGGGGAGACTGAAGTAGTGGGAGGACTGTGTGTGTCTGACACAAACACCACCCTGTTTCTTTGCAGGGTCTGCAGGATCCGCAATTTGGGTCTGTGTGGGGTCCTGGAACACTGAGGTCCCCATGGCACTGAGGGGTGACTGCCACCTACTTCATCAACTGACTTTAAATGGCAGTTTTTGACGTCCGCCTGGTATGGATGAGGTGATCTACAAACCCGCCTCTGTCCATGTCCTTTCCCTGGAGAATTTTATCAGTGGTGTCATCCCCGGCTTTTCAGGTACAACACACTTACATCTTCATCTGTCAGAATTTTTTCTCTCATTTGCTGGTGAGTCCAGGAATTGTGTAGGGAAGTTTTTCTACTCGTGTAGTAGACCAAGGCTCATTTCTCCTTGTCCTGGACAGGGTGAGAACAGGGCCCATCTAGCAGGCCAGACAGGCATCTGCTCCCTCTGCTGTTATCTAGGAAGCAAGGCCAGCTCTCTGCAAAGCACACTGGGAAATTCTCCTTCACTCTGGGAAACAGACTCTGCCACCCCTAATTGGGAAAGTTAGGGAAGCAGCTTCCATAGGAGTCTGCAAAGGGGAATGGGAACATTTTAGACTAAAGGAAGGAAGGAAGGAAGGAAAGAATTGTGAATAATGCTTTCCAATAGTTTTTTAATAGTTCTAATAGTATACAGGGACTTATGAACTCACCAGTTCCTCATAGTCTAAAGAACAGACAGAAAGTTTAAAGAAGTGTAAACAAAGACTTGGAGACCTGTAGGACAACATCAAGTGTGCAGATATGTGTTAATAGGAATCTCAAGAGGGTGGAGATAGAGTCAGAGACAGAGACAGAGAGAAATACAGAGAGAGAGAGAGAGAGAGACATAAAAGGACAGACAGAGACAGAGGGACAGAGAGAGATGGAGACAGACAGACAGACAGACAGAGAGAGACAGAGAAAGAATCTCAAGTTACCGGCATGAAGAATTACTGCTGACCTTGCAGTTAGGTAACCTAACTGAAAAAGATGAATTCTTAGAAAGACACAACCTCCTAAAACTACTCACGAAACAGGAAAATCTGAGCAGAGCTATAACAAACACCAACGTTGAATTAGTCATTGAGAACTTCCCTGAAAACACCGAGGCTGCCGTGACCTCATGAGTGAATGCTACCAAGCATTAAAGATGAATTAATGCCAAACAAAGGAAATACTTCCTGACCTATTCCGTGGGGACAAATCTGTGACAAAGATATCACGTGACCAGAAAACTGCCAATCAATATTCCATATGAAATTGGAAATTTCTTCAACAAAATACCGAGTTTAGCAGCCTATAGAAAGGATTACATGCCAGGACTGAGTGGAATGTATCCTAGGAAACTAAAGTTTAACTTACAAATATCAATTTAATATATTAGTACAACAAAGGGCAAAAATCACATAGTAATTTCAATGTTTCCCTCCAGAAAGAAGCTAATCAACCAACCAAGTAGGCCCCCCCACGCCTAGAGAAAGGCTAGGCCCCTGACTGGTACAAAGTAACAAACACCCACATTCATCATCAGCGTGTCTCTGTTTTGGGCACTACTGCCTGTCTCTCTGAGAGAAGCAGCTTTTCCTATAAGCTTTGCTCTTTAGAGTATAAAAGTTTTTAGGGGAGATAGGCTGGGGAAGGGTCTTTGGGGAATTTTCCATATTTTAGGGTCAGGGTTTTTTTTTCTGTCTATCTTCTACAAAACACAGGGTACAGGATGCAGAGGAAATGTAATCGCAACCTGTCAGCTTTGTTCTTGCAGTCCTCAAAGCCCATTTTAGTAGTCTGCTTAGCCTCAGGGGTCCCTCACTGCCCTACCCATGGTCCCTCTGTCCCTACACTCTGACCACAGGGTATTTCCAAAGCTGAATTATTTATTTTTTATATTTTTAGTTTTTTGAGACAGGGTCTCGCTTTGCAATTCCGGCATGTCCTGAATTTAGCCTGGAACTCAGCAATCCTCCTGCCTCTGCCTCCCAAGTGCTGAGATTACAGATGTGAGCCTCCATGCATGGCACTGTGGTGTGTGGTGCTGATTGCTGGTGGGTGTGAATCACCATGCCCAGTATTGTTTTATGTTGTTACCTGGGATTGAACCTGTGCCCTTGCACTTGAAAGGCAGGCACTGGAACCACTGAGCTAAATTCCTGGTTTTGTTTTTGAGACAATGTCTCACTATGTGCCCCAGGCTGCCCTTGAACTCACAGTGATCTTCCTGCCTCAGCCTCAAAAGTGCCGGAATTACAGGTAAGTACCACCAGGCCCAGTCATAGCTGAATTGTGTCTGCTTCTAAAGTTTATATCAGTGAAGTCATACAGTAGATACCCTCTTTATGGCTGGCCTTTTTCGCTGAGTACGTGTATGAGAGTCACACACGTGGCTGTGACTATAGAAGCATCCTAGTTTCCACTAGGACAGTAGTCCGTTGTGTAAATAAGCCACATTTCACACATTCATTTCACTCTGAGTGGACTTTGTGGGTCATTTGTGGTTTTTCTTTATTGACATGGTAAACAGTTTTGTACATCTTTCTATAAACGTATGTAAAATGTTCCTTTGGAACAGAGCGCGAGACTGGAATTATGTGTATGATCAATTTTCATGTATGATGCCAAACAATGTTCCTCAGTGTTTGTAACAATTTATACTTGGTGCAAAATGTAGCGAGGGGATCAAGATAAAGAGAAAACCCTTGTAGGGAAATAATGAATCTGCTAAGATTCGGTGCTGGAAGCCCGGCCTCCCGCTCCAGCTACTGGCTTCCTGGTGGGTACAGAAAAGGGAGCCTGATAAAAAGGAGTCACATTGTGTGATTTTTAAAAAGAATACAAACAAAAGCCAAAAATAAAGCCGAGTGGTCTCCTCTGGGGTGGTCCAGCTTTTTTTCCCTGATGCTGAAATGAAAAAGATTGTTCCCAGCAGGTCCCCAAAGTCACCAAGCCCAGCGGGTGACTCACCACAGCCCCAGAGAGAAATAGTGCAGCCCTGGTTACACTTTTGAGAAAGAAAAGAAAGAACAAAAAGATGACGATGCTCTGGGGCTGAAATGGAACCTGTGGATGAAACAGCTCGCAGGGTGTGGAACCGGCTGTGCACACAACCCTAGGGATTGTGGGAGGTGTCTACACGAGGGTAGGGTTTGCGCCGCCACAGACTCCAGAGTTCCAGGGTTGTGGTGAGCATCTCAAAGATGGAGTTCTCTGTTATACCATCTCCCTGAGTCCATCTCCTGTAGAGCAGTCCTGCTGTGTCCAGTCAGGCCCCAGGTATTCAGGGGCTTCTGCCTTCGCCTCATGGCAGGGATGAGAGGGTCCAGGAGGACGGATCCGGTGGCAGCTGCGTGCAGGGCTCTCACAGCAAGTTAGAAACAGCATAGCCCAGTCCTGGGGTGCGTTAGCCTTGGACAGCCAAGTAGGAAAGTCTGCGGTGTGTCCCCCGATTCCCAGGCAATGAGATGAAGACAGGTCCTAAAATGTCCACCAAATACAAGTGTGAAAAAGGTCAAAAAAAAAAAAAAAAAAAAAAAAAGGTGGGCCAGATCTACAGGCAGAGGAACCATGTGTGTCGTGTGTCCATGTGGGCTGTTCCAAGCGGGCCTGGACATGTTCTTGAGGAAGAAATATGGCTATTGTCTCTGCAGCAGAAGCCAGGGTTGTTTGAAGTCCCTGCTGGCCAGATGCTGTGACAGCTTGTTTCATACACACAGGTCACACCATCAAGGCAGGAGTTATCTCCATCCTACAAGTGAGCATACAGATGGGGGTAGACATAGGGACAGCTATGGAGGTGCTACAGAGAAAGAGCATTCTACAGCCACCTCCTTCTAGGTTGAGAGGTGAAACTCACATAGTGAAAAGGAGAGTGTGACGTCTGGGAGCTTTGGTCTAGTGGCCACCTCAAAGCCACATGCCCCCACATCTGTGTCAGCCATTCCTAGGCAGACAAGTCATTAGCAATTACGTCTTGGTATGGGAGAGCAGGGACTTCAGGTGAAATCCCTGAAGCCTACAGCTTTCTTGAGGCTGGGACACACGTGCAGATTCCACACTGGTTGTCGGGACAGCTGAGCTAGGACCCTCCGGCCATTAAGGCAGAACTGCCTGGTCCAGGCAGAAGGGGACACTCTGCCGTCAGTATCCTCCAGCTCTGTTTTGCTGATCTCTGAGGTTGTGCCGGTCAGCTTGTCCTCACTGTGACAAACACCTCAGAAAGTCCGCTGAAAGGAGAAAGGTTTATTTCAGCTCACAGTTTTGGAGGCCTCAGTCCATGGGTAGCTGGCTCTGTCACTTTGGGACTGAGATGAGGCGGAGTCACGGCTGGAGAAAAGCTGCTCATGACATGGTGACTGGGAAGCGGAGAGACAGGGAAGAGCTGAAGACTCAGGGCCAGGGACCTGCCAGATTCCTCAGAGTCACACTCCCTTGAGGGAGTGTCACCTCCTGTTTCTACTTCCTCCCCAAATGCTGTCAGATTATGAGCGGATCATTGGATTAACCCACTGATGTAGCCAGGCCCCTTACTGGTTCCATCACTTTTCAAAATCCCACCCTCTTACACATGATCTTTTTGGAGGGAAAATCTGGATCTAAACCATAACAGAGTCTCATTTGAAAGCTTACAGATTTGTTACATTTCTCTTGCAGTAGCATTTTGATGTTCCAATGACATATTTGAATCATTTAAAATATTTCAAGTGGAAAATTTCAGTTTAGGCACAGGGCTGAGGAATCTCTTCACCTCCTTTCAGCTTAAGAAATGAGAAATCTTTAGACTAAAGCATCGAGGGGTCGGTTAGTCTGAAAACAGCAAACACTCTAGAACAGAGTATTTAGCTTTTTGGAACAACCAGAATGCCCTTTGGATTACCACAACTTACATAGCACGATGGGTCAGCCTACAGTCTCAGGTTATTTTTTAGGACTCAGAGCTGGTTACATCTCCCTCTCTTCCTATCCTCTCACCTTAATACAATCTACCTGATATTCTCTTTTATTATAGGATAAATCCCAAATTCCAGAGGGAAGATCCTTCATACTTCAGCATCAGCTTCATCTCCAGTACCAAGTCCTGTCACCCCCAACTCCATGCATGAAATTCCCCCCAAGTAGCTGTGATTTCTTTCAGATTTAGAGCGGTGACCATCTGCAACCTCTGCTAAAATATCCTTCCTTATTTTGTAATGTCAGTTTTTGCTATGTTGCTCCAACTCTCGGTGGTGCTGGCCTATCCACTGGTGACTTTGTGGTACAGGACATGGCCTGGGTTAGTGTAACCAGGAAGAGCTTTGGGGAGGTTGCTGGTCTTACTGTGTGATCACCTCGCAGGGAGCTGGTGTGGGCGGCTTCATTTCACTATGACTAGGTTGTTTGCTTCTCTTGATTTCCTTGTTTACTTTGAGAGAAGGTGGCAAGCAAGACGACCAGCCAGGTGGAGGCACTGATTTTCCTCTGACCTTGAGCACAACATCATACTTTCTCAAATCCCTGGCTGTGGTGACAATAAGGATGCTCAGGCATCTGAGTGCTGCTGTTCAAATAAAACGATTTAATGTAAAACCAGCTCATGTCCCAAGTCACAATTTCATTGTCTATGATGATCCAGAGTTTTGTCAAAGTTTTATAGGAATTATGATTTAGTTTTTCAAGATACGTAATCAGAAATCGGCACATGGTGCCATATGCCATGAGGGTGACAGGCAGGTGCCTGGGCAGCCTGTGAAGGGAGGGATTGGCAGAGAGGGAGAGTGAGGACTCTGTGCAGGAGGAGAAGCTCAGCAGAGTCCTGGGATGGCAGGTGCAGGAGTGGCGGCCAGGCCTCTGGACACTGAAATGACGGAGGGGCCTCTTGCTGGAGGGAGAGTTGGAGGCCATCAGGGAAGGGCGTGAAGAGGCGAGGAACCCAAAAACAAAGTGAAGTTTGTGCACATCTTTGAGATTAATAGGGAGCCAAGCTTTAAAAAAAAAAAAAAATCCCTACTGCTTGGTCCTACTCATACCTCAGAAAGAATGCTGTGCAGATGTGTAAAGGAAGCATCTTCAGAGAGGCAGCGTGGTGTGGGGACAGGTTAGGAGCCATTATACAGCCTGAAAGGAGGGAAGACCAAGGTGATGTCTGGGAAGGAGTGGGGGGAGGGTGAGATTCTGGAAGGAGCGAGGAGCTGGGCAGACGGGATGTGAGAGACACCAGGTGACACTCTGGAGGGGAGGTGTCTTTCTCATTGCTGGTACAAAATATGGGACATTCAGAGTTAAAAGAAGAAAGGCTTAATTAGCTGACAGTTTGTAGAGGTTTCAGTCCATGATTGCATCCCTGCGCTTCTCTCTCTCTCTCTCTCTCTCTCTTTCTTGGCCCCATAGTTATCTGGGTTATCTGGGATGGTCTGTGCTGAGACCTGGTATTCAGGTGACTGCAGAGTCCAGGAGATGAAGGGCAGACTTTCAGGGTTGCCTTTCCTTCAGGGTTGACCAGCTAAGGGACCGGTATGAGGAGGTAAACCGGTCATGGCTCTCCACCCCAGCCAGGAGCAAGCTGGAGCTCCCCGGGAGGACAGACACTTGGACACAATCCCAGTCTCTCTGGTGAAGACAGAGAAGGAAGGAGAGGAGGAAGAAATGGATGTGAGGTACATTCCCAGCTGTGCACTTGGTCAAGGTGTGTCATCCCTAATTGTCTCCAGAACAAGCCGCCCGCCCCTTGCTGCTGACACCATTACCATCAATTTCTCACTGGCTTAGATTATACCTTCTTTGTGCTATTTTTTAAATGTCAGAGTTTGTCTCTTTACTGGATTATAAACTTTATGAGAGGAAGCACCAGGCTTTACTCAAATCTTCCAGTGACACAGGGACCCAGTACTACTGGGCTTGCCTATGGGTCCTCATTAATTACTTGATGATTGAAACAAGCAAAGCATTTCCTGTTAATACCAAGACTCCTCAATGGCGCTGCAATAGCTAATATTGATTAACTGCCCATCAGACATTGTGTCTCATACATAACAGCAAGGTGAAGTCTGCAAGGAACAGGCAAAGAAAGGATACTGTTTGGAGCCCTAATCTATCCCCAAAGCCAAGAGCAATGCCTGGCACTTAATAAGAAATCAAGACATAGTTGTTGATTGGTTTTCTCATCTGTCTTCACAGGAAACTGGGAGATATACTATCACTAGCCTGCGTTTGCTACTGTAGAGATGACTTTTGTCCAAGCTATACACTCAGTAAGTAGCAGGGGCAAATTTAAACCCAGGCTTCTTTTTTGTTTTTTGAGACAGGGTCTCGCTTTGTGGTTCAGGCTGGCCCTGAGCTCAGCCTCAAACTCACATCACAGCAATCCTCCTGCCTCTGCCTCCCGAGTGCTGGGGTTACAGACATGAGCCACCACACCCGGCACTGTGGTATGTGGTACTGATTGCTGCTGGGCGTGAGTCTCCACACCCAGTATTGTATATGGTTAACCGGGGATCGAACCTGGGTCTTTGAGTTTGCAAGACAGGCACCGGAACCACTGAGCTAACTCCCTGGCTCTAAACCCAGTTTTCTTAATTCCAAAGGCCAAGTCTGTCACCACCATGCTACCTAGTCTTTCATTGACAAAGAAAGGCTTTTGTTACTGGGTAAGGTGGATGCTGGAGGCTCAGGAGATGGAAAGATATAGAAGGAACTGCTCCTCCCAGATAAGAATTGGGGTGATGGGCCACCCCTTGGGAGGCTTTCCTCTCTGATTCCAAATCCTGTGACCTGGATCTTGTATGCAGGTGTTGGTCTGCGTGCCTCCCTTAAATGTGTGTTCTGTGGAAAACTAAAGGGTGATCCACCACATTTAAAAGTGGTTTTCCATAAGGAGCAATAAAGAACAGACAAGCACAGAAGCTAGACTTCTTCAAATGTCCCTCCCCACAAAATGACTTCAGAGCCATGTGAATACTTCCCCATGTCACAGAAGGACCCTTTCTCTCTTCTTCTCCTCCCCATCCCCTTTTCCTGTGCTTCCTTCTGGCCACCAACTCAGCAGATGTCCAGTCTTTTACTGTTTACCAGGCACTGTGTTGAGCACTGGCAGTACATGAATGGAAACGTGGCCTCTTTGCTTTTGCACAGCTCACTTCCGGCAGGTTATTTTTATACTCAGAATCCCGGGCAGGGGTCCTGAGCAAGACCTGAAAGGGAGCTTCAAAACATGGCACATGCTCCTGAGAGGTTCATGGGACCTCCTGAGATTCAAAATCAAAATGATGATGGTGCATCTGCACATCATATTCCGTTGGTGTAGGATTTCATTAGGTCAGGTTATTTCTTGCAATGAATATCACCAAGAAAAGAGCCTGCTGCTTAGACACAGCTTCTGTGGGGCACCGTGTTGAGGTGAGATACCGCTTTTCTATCAGTCTCCTCCTGGTGCCACACGCACAGCTCCCAACACCAGCTCCAGCTCCAGGCTGTGGGGCCGGGGGCATGTGTCACCCGTTCTTCCTCGTGGCTCCTGTCTGTGGAGTGGGGCTAATAGGGGTGTCTACTTTGGGGGCCCGGGCAGACATGACCAGTCACATCTGTGGAGGGCTATGCAGAGCTCCCACTGTGCAGTGAGCACTCATCACAGTCGGTCCTGCCTCTCTATTTCTCCAGCTCTGAGCTGAGAGTCGCATGGACCAGGCTTAAATAAGAGGACACAGTGCCAGCAGGAAAGGGGAGGAGGACTGTATCCCAGAGGAGCTAGCACCTGCACCACAAAAGACAGGGTCCCCACAAAGTGTGGCAGTGGGAACAGGCCAGCGTCTCTGGGCCACATGACTCCACCGGCAGGAGTGCAGAACCCAGAAAGGTCCAGTGGGTTGAAGCAACAGTGCTTGGTGGCTATAACAGGGACAAGGCAGTGTCATGGGTTCCCAGATGCTTCTGAACTGCGCCGTCAGTACAGTGCAGGGACGAGATAGAGTGACCCTTCCCACGGGCCGGTGTGCTAGGACCTGCATGCTCCTCACATGGCGGTGCTCTGAGGGGTCTGTGGCTGGACAGCGCTAAGCGTCACACTCAAGTCACACAGCAGGTGTGGGGCTGGGCTGGTGCCTGAGTGCCCTGGGCTGTCTGCTTCAGTGTCCTCTGAGGACCTGAGAAGTTCCTCCCACACCCTTTCCCTCTGGGGAAAGTGGAAATAAACTGTGTGTAAAGCCGACTTTTCTTACAAAAACCTTGTTTTTATATGTTGTTATTATCAACCGGACCCAGAAGAGATGCAGGCAGTGAGTATTCTGACTTGGCACATGGGAGGTCCCGGGTTCGAAACCACCTCTAAGTGGAATTCTCCAGTAGACAG
>PVIR01041939.1:0-12348 GCA_004026965.1 Petromus typicus | reverse complement strand
AAGAGGGCAGCTGCACGGGGCTGATCAGCCAGTGCCAAACTCGGTAACCCTAGACCAACCAACCCACCCGACCGGCCTCACCGCCTGGGGAACAGGCCCCGTCTACACGGCTGCCGCTGCGATGCGAGACCTGGGAGACGAGGAGGGACGTGGGGGCTCCGGGGGAGGCTCGGGCTCAAGGCCTCTCAGCTTTCCCGACCCCCCAAGACTTGGCTCTTGAGAACTAGGGGGACAGAGGGGTACGGAACCGCGGGAAAGGGAAGGTAAACGAGGCCTTTGAAGTTCTGGGGTGGGGGAGCAAGGGGGGGTGCAGGGGGAGGGGCAACTAGGGGCGGGCAGTGTAGGCGGAGCCAGGGTGGAGCCCGGATGTGAGGCTGTGGGGGTGGCCACGTGGTGCCTGCGGGCTCTGTACTAAAAGGCGGGAGTAATTAAACCCCTGACCTAAGGTCATTAGCGAGGCTGTGGCAGCTTTTCATAGGAGCTGGGTTAATAACAATAATAATAACAATTAAGGGTAATGAGGCCTTATCTGGAGCAAGTTGTTCCTGATTATTGTATACATGAAGTCATTAATTCTCCTGGGCCCTGAGGGCCCCCTTTTCCTAAAAACATACGGGGCAAGGAGAGGAAGAGAAGATGTTGTGCCACGGGGGGCGCTGGCAGTGCGTTGCTGTCGCGATGAGCAGACAGACCGGTACACGCATCCCATACGTGGCAACTTCGACGTCATTGTTTTGCACAAATACCAGAGTTCGATGTAGACGATGCCCTGCCGAGAGCCTTATTAAAAAGTCTAGAGCCGTCGGCATTAGTACACCTCTGTAAAATCATCAGGGGAGGCTGAGACAGCAGGATTACAAGTTTGAGCCAGCCTGAGCAACTTAGTGGGATCTTGTCTCAAAAAATAAAAGAGGCTGGGAGTGTAGCTCAGAGTGCAGGCCCTATGTTCAATAGAGAAAGAGAGACAGAGACACAGAGACAGAGACAAGATCGAGGAAAAGAAGTCCCAGTGTAATTCAGCGTCATGAATGCCCTGGGTGGTTCCTGGACCGTGGGGAGCAGAAATGATGTGTGTTTTAATAAAGAGCCATCCAAATCTTTCATGATGAGCAGAGCTGGTAGAAGCAGCTGCTTGCAGGTGAGAGAAGGCCCAGCCCCCCGTACTGGGGATGGATCCAAGTTGGGGCCTTTCACACTAAGCCACAATCCCGCCCCCCTTCTGTTTTATCGGGGACGCCGCTTGCTGGGAAACTGCTAGGAAATCAGTACACACACAATCCTGCGAGTTCTCTAGGAAACAACATCAACAGGAAGGAGAGAGATGCAAGTTCACTGGTCCCTGCTAGGAAGCGGGGACAGAGAAGATGGGTGGTGTCCCGAGAGATTTGGGGAAGTGAGGTTTGATCTGTGCCCTCTGGCTGTTAACAACCTGCTTGGGGAGACAGGACTTGTGCTTGTCATGCAGCTGGAGAACAAAGGAGGTGCTGTGATAGTAAGAACCTGCGTGTTTGCTGGGCCTTCATGGGAACTCGGAGAAAGTGTGAGGACTCCAGACAGCTCAACAGCGTCCGCTCTGCGGGGACTCACTGCTGCGGATTCCCCAGGGAAGCAGGAAAGAAAAGAAGGTGCAGAGGCACAGAAGGGAGGAGGAGGGAGAAGAAAAAAGGAGAGAGAATCGAAGGAGAAAAGAAGAAAGCCAGGGAGGAAAGAGAGGAAGGAAGAAAGCTTTTGCCTTTGGAGTGACTTGCTTTATAATTTTTCTTTTTCTTTTCTTTTTTGTCTTGTTTTGTTGAGATGGGGTCTCACTATGTAGTGCAGGAAGGCTTTGAACTCCCCGTGTAGCCCAGACTGGCCTTGAACTCACAGCAATCCTCCTGCCTCAGCCTCCTGAGTGCTGGGATTACAGGCGAGCACCAGTCACTGGCACTTTTAGGAGACACACCTAAAAAGGAGCACCTTCTTGTTAGGCTTTGGTGCACAGCCCCCACCTCTGTATTCTTGGAATCCATCCCACTTCCTACCAGGAACACGTCCCCCGCCTCTGCTTGGTGCTTTGGTGACAAAGACACCAATGGGGAGAAAAGACTTCTCAGGAAGAGCCCAGCGAGTCCCAGAGGCTGTTCTGGTGCAGTGAGTTCAAGCCCTAGCCTGTCCTCCCACCACCATGCCATCGCAGTGTCCGTATGCGATGGTGACACTGGAGAAGACAAGGCTCAGATCCATGGCTCGGACTTAAGTCAGCATATAGATGTCATGGCGGAGCACCCGGAGTAGAGAATGTACTATAACTTTATTTCCCCCATTTTGCAGAGGGCAGCAGACAAGCAAGGAGGTGGAATCCGCTGCCTCATCTTAGTGAAACAGATGAAGACTTCTCTGCCAACCACAGTGATTCCACATGGACACCACGCCCCACCCCTGCGTGTGGGGTCAGCTTGACCATCCCAGAAGATTCTCACAAACAGCAGCCACACCGGCTGGGCAGTGTGGGGAGAGGCCGCCCCGGGGTCCCTGCCGGCCGCCTGTTGTGAACGCCTTGTGCATCCCTTTCTGCTCTCGGGACCCAAAGGATTTGGACTCTTTAGACATACTCCTGTCCCTTGCCAGGTGTGGTGACGCATGCCTATTGTCCCACCACTCAAGAGGCAGAGGCAGGAGAATCTCCGTGAGTTCAAAGTCAGCTGGGCAACATAGTGAGTTCAAGGCCAGCCTGAATTACATAGTGAGACCCTATCTTTAAAAAAAAAAAAAAGTTCTGTCCCTTTTTCTGATGTCACTTCCCAAGAGCACTGAATTCAGGAAGAGAGACTCATTCATAGTCCGGGAGGACTGGGGACCAGTGCCTCCTGGCTCCTGCCATCAGGACATCTTGATGGACACCCCCATTCCACCCATGCAAAGCTGGTCCTGTGCCGTCTGACCTGTCGGTGCATTCTACTGCCAGCACTGGCGTCTGTCCTTCCCAAGGGGTGCATCTGTCCCTGTGACCCCAAGATCTGTCCCGCACTGTCACAGTTCTTGGAGCAGAGTAGCTGTCTGGTAAAAGTGAATCCACTGCAAATGTGAAAATGATTTCCCTAGGTCTCTGCTTATGGTTCAGGTGCAGAGAGACACGTTACCAGTGCTTGCCTGCTGGGTAATGCTGAGACAGCCATGGGGAGATTCTGGAAAATAGCACCCACAGTTCCATTGGTGCCTGAGGAGCCCCAGGGAGCTGCTGAGGTTGTTCAGGTCACACACACACAGACACACACACAGACACACAGACACACACACACACACAAGGAAGGAGGCCGAGAGGCCACAGGCCTTGGCAGGGCAGAGGTGTACTTGGTTGGGAAGGTGCCACATCTGTGCAGGACAGGGAGGCTTGGAGGGCCCTAGTCACCCTGGCAAACTCGAGAGCTGGCTTCCTGCTGAAGGCTTAAGCACCAGGAAGAATTCCAGGGAGCCCTGCTGCCCCCAGACCTCAGGGAGCTGGCTGACCACCTGGCTGCAGAGGCTGGCCAGGGAGGAAGAGGGCACCTTGGGGCCCAGCCCAGGATTCTGGTTCTGCGTCTCATTGATGGGAGGCGTGAAGCCAAGATGCAGGACGGGCCTATGCCGTGCGTCCGGCCCTGCGGCGCGGTGACATCGGGCACACGCGTGCTCGGCGGTTGGAGGCTCGCGGCGTGTGGATGCCGTGGGCGTCACTGGAGTTCCTTCCGTCTCTGTCTCTGTCCTCCACCTTCAGCCTCCTATTCTGTGTTGTCTCATCTGTCCTTAATCCACGGGACGTTCCCAAAGATCACTGTCTCTGAGGCCCCCGAGGATCTCGGCTGCAGACTCTGAGCTCCGCCCCGCTTCCTCTGGGCGCCCGCTGTGGGGCAGGACCGGTGCTGCCCCTCACCCACATCAGATAGCCATTCACATTCCTTCCAGTCCTCCTCTTTCATCTCCTGTCAGCAAGCAGGGACTTGTCATCCGGGAAGCCTGGTGTTAGCGAATGTGCACGAAATGCACACTTTCCCTGTCTCCACGCCACGGTCTGGCCCGCTGCCCTGGGGCTGGCCCACCGCTCCAGATCCGGGTTCTTCCTGGGTGCTGAATCTGGCCTGCGACGGGAGCTGGCTGGGCTTTCTTCACGTCTGTGACATTGTCTTTCTTGGGGGCCGAGGAAGAGCCACCCTTATGGCAGAACCTTCCAGAGAGACGTGAAACTGGCCAGCTGATCTCATGGTGCTCGAAGCGCCTGGCACAGAGGGTACCAGCTCTGCTGTCCTGGCTTCAGTCCAGTTCTCTCTTCTAGAACCGACACCTTCCCTGGCTCCCCTCCAGGCTTCTGGGATCTGCCCAACTCTGGGAGGAGACACAAGGCCAGTGTGGAGCATGGCACAAGAGGCGGATTCCCCGCCGGAAGACAGACAGACGAGACGAAACGCCCGCCCTGCCCTGCCCCTTGCTAGTTGGTGACGCCTGGCCAGCAAGACAAGGTCCTGGGATGAAAGCTGCAGGAGGAGCAGGAGCAATAATGATAACCATCAGCTGGGCGTCTTAGCCGTCCAGGAATGCAGCCCCACGCCCTGCCGCACACCGCAGGCCACTGTGCGAGCTCCTCTCCCTCTGTTTTATTGCAGGATCCCACACTCTGCCATTCCCAGCCCAGCCCACTTGGATTCCCAGGAACTGCAGTCCAGCCAGCGGCTCATCCACCGCCCAGCTCCATGGGAAGCTTCGGCTCAGCCAGACCCATGCCAGCGACAGCTGCTTGGAAACTCGGGCTCCAGGGCTTTCCCAGAAAAGTGGCCCCCACCCCGGGCCCCAGGCTCTTTCCCACAAGACCTCCAGTCTGGCCCGAAGGAGCTTTGCCAGTGTCTTCCTGAAGCCTGGTCGGGATCTCAGCTGGGCCTCAAATGAAAGCACCCTGGGACCCTGGCTCTGTTTTATTTTTAATTTCGGGGGAAGCACGGCCTCAACCCCCCGCAACTCTCCGCGCCCCTACCCACCCACAGTGAGCTCTGGATCTTGTAGTCCAGTGTGTGGCAGCCAGACCCGGACTCCACGGCCCTTTCCAACCCGGCTTTTCCCCCCTCGTGCCTGCCCCTGGGAAGTAGCTTCTCACAGCAAGCAGTCTCTATCCTGTGCTTTTCCACTTACCCCTTCTGTGGGCACGGTGTCCTGCCATCCCACTTGGACAGACTCTCCAGGGCTCGGGAGAGAGTCATTGCTCCGTGAATAAGCCTATTCCCACCCTGTGCTGGGGTTCAGTGTGTGGCTGACGCTGTCTACTGGATCATCGGTGTCCCGACAATCTTATCTCCGTGTCTCTATGGTGTCTATAAAGCATCTTGTACAAAGAATAATTCCTAACCTGCTAACTTCCCACACCAATGTGCTTTGAAAAAATAGAAATGTTAGGTTTTTTAAGACAGTCTCCTTATATAGCCCAAGCTGACCTTGAACTCTTGGTGATCCTCCTGCCTCAGCCTCCTGAGTGCTGGGATGACAGATTCCTCCACACCCCATAGGACTTGTACACCCGAGGATCCTTGATCCACGGTGTTAAGAGAGGGGCAGGGAGGGGGTGGGGACCTGGGCCTGGCTGCTGGCTCTTGCGGACCCGTGCAGCAGCCCTACCATCGCAGGCCGTCAGCTCCAGGCAGTCATGCCTTGTGTTTACCGAACGCTTTCTCCAGGGAGCATAGCTAATCTTTCCCTCATCTCCAGGAGGAAGAAAAGGACCGAGGCAATGAAAGACAGCTGAGCCACACTCCAGACTACAGGCTTCCTTTGTTCTCCCAGGTAAATGCAATACACAGTGTTTCCAATGTGGAAGCTGAGAGAGTAGGAAAGTAGTTGGTTCCCTGGGCCCAAAACCCACGACTGAAGAAGAGCTTTTGCCCCAGTGAAATCATGTGTGAGATGACAGTCCCCAACCTGAGGTATGGCAGCGCATCACTAATAAAACCCAAACTCATGGCAGTCCTCCTGCCTCAGCCTTCCAGAGTGCTGGGAGCATAGGCCTGCACCACCATGCCTGGCTGTCAATAATTCCTAAGTTGTATATGCAGTCTGCTATCATTAATATCTAAAGACATAATGTATTCTTGCAGTGAGGTTCGTTTTGACAATAGCAGACATCGAAGTCTGTGTCTCAAGTAGTTGTCTTGATAGTAACACATTACAAAAGCAATTCTTTTTGGCTGTCTTTGTGTTAATACCTGTTTTACTGTCTCTGGTTTCACCCCATAATGGGGTGGACAGAGAAGGCCAGGTGTCTTCTGAGTTAGGAATTAGGAGAGTCTTTTGTTGCTTTGAGACAGGGTCTCATCATGTCGTTCAGGCTGGCCTTGAACTCATAGCAACCTCCTGGCTTGGCTTCCCTGTGCTGAGGTGACAGGTGTGTGCCAGCACACATTAGGAGGACACCTCCTGCAGTTTCTTTGCAGTAATCTTTTTCAGCCCTTTGGCCATTTTGTGAGGGCTAATTTATCTCAAATTGGATAAGATCATAATGTCATTTAACCAGGCAGTGTAAACTGTGATCTTTGGCAATCAGAGGGGACCCCCAAACCCCCTGATAATCAGAGGGTTCCCCTCTCATATCCTTCTTGTGCCCCGGGGGACCTTGCTTGCCGTACGAGGTTTGTGACTTCGTGTCCACTCTGCATTGAAAAAATCACAGGGGCTGAGGTCAGCTCAGTGGTACAGCACGAGGCACTGGGCTCCATACCCAGCACGGCAGAAATCCACAAATAAAAATAATTTTGAAATAGCAGTAAAGTTTGCTTGCCGGTCTGTCTGAAGGGAGCCTTTTGCTACCGCCTCCTATTCGTCACCATTCCTGGCATTTCTGTCTTGTCCAGTGGCTCCTAGCCATCTCAGCCCCCTCTTGCCCGCCTTTCCAAAACCTTACATGCCCATAATCCCAGTACTCAGGAGGCTGAAGCAGGAGACTCACTGTGAGTTCAAGCCCAGCCTGGACTACATCACAAGACTCTGCCTTAAAAAGCCAAAAATAAATAAATAAAAAATAAAACCTTCGCTGTGCACTTTCCTCTCCGCCTTTATTCCCCATCTCCACCAACGGCACGGCGACTTGTCCAGCAGTTGAACCACAGCCCCACTCCTTCCTTCTCTTCTCCTTGCAGATTAGCGCACTGACTCTCTCCCGCTTTTCCGCAGCCGGGCCTCTAACTGGTCACCCTCCCATCTCCCACATGCCCTGCCCAATTCTGCTGGAGAAATCTTTCAAAGACACAAATCTGGACACACACACACACACACACACACACACACACACACACACACTCACGCACACACACACACACAGTGCCGGCCCTGCCTGCCCCAGGCTGGTGACCCCGGCTGCCCTCTCTGCTCCCAAACCTCCCCAGCTGCGCGGGGCTGCCTGTGTGAGCCATACATCCTCTCCGGCTCGGCTGCCTTTCGGTGTCTCCTCTTCTTGCTGGGCTGGGCTTGCTGGGCCCTTTCGTACTACACCAAAATGCACTGGTTCCATCGTTCGTGTGGACTTGGGCCTGTACAGTATTTATCCGCCGTCCCTCCTCCTCGGCTGTATGGCCTGCCTCCACACTCTCCAGAGCCAACACTTTTTGTAACTTTGTTTTGCTTTTGGATAAAGTCTCACTTTGTATCCCAGGTTGGCTTCAAACTCTCAGTGATCTTCCTGCCTCAGCCTCCCAAGTGCTGGATGACAGGTGTGCACCGCTACACCCAGCCCACAGCCAGGCTGCACAA
Organism: Petromus typicus; assembly: GCA_004026965.1. NCBI lineage: Eukaryota > Metazoa > Chordata > Mammalia > Rodentia > Petromuridae > Petromus > Petromus typicus. Next base: position 4,608 of record PVIR01041939.1, on the reverse strand, counting down.
AGGACTGGAACAGGTGCTTCCCTGCAGCCTCAGACAGATTAGTTCATACCGCTGTGAGGGCGCCTGTGCGTCCTCTTTCGCAGATGAACCTGGATCCCGGGCACACTGTTAGTCCCAGGTCCTGTCCCTGGAGGTGGAAGAGTTGGGCTTCCTGGACCCAGAGCCATCTTGTCAGCCTGTGTCGGGGTCAGCGTGGGGTGCCCTCGTCCCTTCATCTCCCTTCCCTGACGAGAGCCACAGTTCCCACCCTGGCCCCAGCTCAGTGTGGCTCCCTCTCCTCGTCCACCCCCATCCAGGGCCACAGCTTCTTGGCCACGCCCTTGAGGCGCTGCCAATGCCCAGCCTGGCCCACAGACTCCTGGCGGCCACCCTGGTGGCCCTGCTCAGCTGCCCGTGACCACAAGCTCCCTTCTCTTCTGCGGGGCTTTCTCTATTCTGCCGCCCTCGCTGCGCTTCACCACAGAACTGGCTGTTTTTAACCTGAGTTTTCCACGCTCCTCTTGTCCTTAGGCACTGGGTTGGGGAGCATGGCTGGCACCCTGGAAGCATGTGGTTCGTGTACCTTACTGCCAGGGCCAGCCTCTGGCCTGTTCTCCTTGTTTGAAACAATTCTTTCCATGTAGTTCAGGTTGGCCTCAAACTCGAGGCAGCCCTCCTGCCTCAGCCTCCCCAGTGCTGTCCGCTGGTCTTTTGAGATGCACCCCAGAGACCCCCTGCCCTCCCTTCTGGCCCCTTTTGCAACCTGTGCTTTAACTTCTCTCCATCCCAGTCCCCGCAGGTCCGCCACCTCTCTCCGTCCTCACCTGTTAGGTGAGGGCTAAGCTCCAGCCCTTACCTGTCCCTGCTTCTTCACACACCAGGTATTTGAGAGAGAAACTTTTATTTGAAGCCCAAACAATTGCAAAGGGGAGATAGCTGGGCATTTAGGTTTCATAGTTAATGTTTGTTTTTAGTTTGGTTTCTGCACCCAGCTTACTGCAGAAAGGAAAACAATAGTAACTCAATAGGCCCATAGTAGAGATTTAAAAAAAAACAAGTAGGGCCGGGATGTGGCTCAGGGGTACTGCACCTGTCTGGTAAGCGCAAGGTCTGCGTTCCATGCCTGGACAGGGGAAATAAACCAGCCCGGGGCTGCCAGGCCACATGGAAAGGTCTCTGAAGGGACTGGTAGTGTGGACGTTCCCCAGGGCCCTCAGTCTCCTGCCGGTGGAGCTCCGTCACACCACGGAGGATGAGGCACATTCAGCACTGCGTTGTGTGTTTGCTTCCACTTTAAAAATGCTAATTCCTTTCTTTCAGGCACCTTCTGCCTAAGGCCCGAGTGACGCTCAGATGAGGGTGTGGAGTTTCTCCATGGAATTTCTAACGCTGTGCCCATCAGCACCACCCACTGGGCCTTGATGTAACCCTCCTGTAGCTGTCCCCTGCGCCCTGGGAGCCATGCCTGCCCCAGAGCCAGGGCCAGGGCTGTACCCTGTTCTGTTCAGTGTGCCCCAGGGCAGTGGCCTCCCAGTCTGTTGTGGGTTTTTTTGGTTTTTTTTTTTTAGGTTTTTTTGAGACAGGGTCTTGCTTTGTGGTTCAGGCTGGCCCTGAGCTCAGCCTCAAACTCACATCACAGCAATCCTCCTGCCTCTGCCTCCTGAGTGCTGGGATGGCAGGCATGAGCCACCACGCCCGGCACTGTGGTATGTGGTACTGATTGTTGCTGGGCGTGAGTCTCCACACCCAGTATTGTATGTGGTTACCGGGAATTGAACCCGGGTCCTTGCGCTTGTAAGACAGGCACTGGAACCACTAAGCTAAATCCCCAGCCCCCTCCCAGTCTGTTTTTAAGGGTACCTGTGCACAGTGGTCACTGGGAGGGTAGAAGATATGTCTGTGCTGCCTTGAGGAGAAAACATTGACACCTCCGTCATCCAGAGAGCTGCTTACCTCAAGTTCAACAGAGCCCTATCTCAAACCAGGTGCAGTGGCACACGCCAGTCATTCGAGGCAGGAGGATGGAAAGTTCCAGGCCAGCCTGGGCAACATAGCCAAACCCTGGGAATGAAATTTGACCTGTTACCCCAGCACTCAGGAAGCTGAAGCAGGAGGATTGCTGGGAGTTCAAGGCCAGCCTGGCCTATATAGTGAATTCAAGGCCAACCTGGACTACATAGAAGATCTTGTCTCAAAAAAATAAAATTGGGGGGATTAGGGTGTAGCTGAGTGGCAAAGGGCTAATCCAGCATGTACAACAGCTCGTTCCCAAGACTACAAATACAAACTCCATCTCAGAAGCAAATGGGTAAAGAGTACCCAACAAAGTAGAGTTTATCAGAAAAGAGGAGCTAGCTCAGTGGTTCTGGCATCTGTCTCACAAGCGCAAAGTCCAGAGTTCAATCCCCGGTACCACAAACCACAGTGCCGGGCGTGGTGGCTCCTGCCTGTAACCCCGGCACTCGGGAGGCAGCGGCAGGAGGATTACTGGGAGTTCAAGGCTGACCTGGGCTCCCCAGCGAGTTCAGGGCCAGCCTGAACTACAAAGCAAGACCCAGAGGAGTGCTGAGCCCAGTGTGATGGTCCCTCAGGCCTCCCAGCCCCCAGCTGGGCACACAGACGCACAGAGGAGGGAGCCCATCGTGGGAGGGCGACCAGAATCCCCCTTCCCCTCTGTCAGGAAGTTGCTTCTGACTCCTGGGTCCCCCCCCCCACCCCCAGCTAACTGGCTGATGAGGACAGGGCACCAGCCCAGGCAAGGAGGAAGTAGACTGGCTTCCTGTTTGTTTGTGAAGCTCAGAGTTGAACTGTGTGGCCATGGGCACCAGCTGAGTGAGGAGCCCCAGCCTGAGCCCAGGGCTGACCCAGCCAGACCTCCACAGCGCAGCCATGGGCACTGCATCCAGGACGCCAAGCGCAGGAGGGCTGGCTGCTCGGCCGCCACGCCAGCCACTGGGGAGTGAGAGGAACAGTGACTTCCTCCAGGAAGGCTCAGCATGGAGCCACTGGGCAGCTCCCCCCACCCCACACCCGGGCCTTGGCCACAGTCCCTGTTGCTGATGGAAAATCATGCGTCCTGAGTACATACCCCACATCTGGCCACAAGTACCCTTCTTGGGGCAGGTTGGAGAATCCGGCAGGGGATATCGATGCAGGTCAGTGGGAGAGCACCTGCCTAGCAAGCATGAGGTAACAGGCTGTGTCCATAGCACTGCAGTCAAGCAGTCAGTCAATCACCAATCAATCCGTCATGTGCATTTGCAAGAGGAAGCAGGACACAGCAAGGTTCAGCGGCTCTCCAAGAAAATCAAAGGACGGAGGGTCATTAGGGGTCTGTACATCGCTGACAGGATGGCTGAGTCTGAGCATTCGGATGTTTTCTGACTCTTCACTACTCTGTTCCCCTATTTCTTCCCCATTTTATAGTCTCATCATTTAATTTTTGGCCTAAGCCAAAGAAAAAGGGTCAGAAATCTAAAGAAAGAAGAAGAAAAACAACATAAAGCAGTTCATAAAGTGTCATGACCCAACACCCAGACTAAGGTTCTCTAAAGGGGACCTCAGCCTCCTAGGCATGGTGGTGCCTGGCTGTAATCCAGCACTTAAGAGGCTGAGGCAGGAGGGTCTCTGAGTTTGAGGCCAGCCTGTGCTACATAGTGAGCTGGAGGCCAGCTTGAATTAGATAGCAAGATCCTGTCTCAAAAAACCAATAATAATAATAATGATAATAATAAATTAAAAACTTTAAAAAGACCAGCATCTCAGTTGCCTTTGAGACTTTTGAAATATGAAGTCAAACTGGGCGTGGTGGCTCAGGCCTATAATCCCAACACTTGGGAGGCAGAGGCAGGAGGATTATTGTGAGTTTGAGGCCAGCCTGGGATCCATAGTGAATTCGGGGCCAACTTGAACTACAAAGTGAGATCCTGTCTCAAAAAAAAAAAAAAAAAAGATGAAGTCTTAGGACTATACACAGGAGATACTCCTAATACTTGCTGGGTGGATGAATAAACCAACTTGTGTGCAGAGCACTTGTCTGTATGTATTTATTTTTTAGACAAGGGTTCACTCTGCAGCCTAGGCTGTCCCGGAACTCCCGATCCTCCTGCCTCAGCCTCCTGGTGCTGGGACTAAGTGTTTGCCATCACACTCAACTCTAGAGCACTCACTTGTCCTTTTCAGGCCTGTTCTTTTGTAAAAACCTCCACAGGACAGGAACCAAGCCTCCCTCAGTCCTTAGTCTGTAAGATTTCATTTTGCCCTTGCTCTTGGATGTTTTGCAAAATTGGAAGGAAATGCCTGGGGACTTGAGAAGAAAATCCGAAGACCCCTCTGTGTCATACTGATTCGTTAACAAATGGTTCATCTTCTCGAATTGACCTTAGGCTTCCAAAGCCTCCACGAGCCCGGCTGGTTGAAGAGCCGGCTGGCAGTGCCCCGGTAGAGACGGGACAGTTTGCTTGGCCGCTGAGCAGGGGAAGGCTACCCAAGTATCTGCACCCAGAAGTCATATGCAGAGGATTTCCTCGGGCTGCTTGCCTGCCCTCGCTGTTGGCATGAGGGACTCCGGTCCCTCCCCGGACGCCTCCTGAACATCCTCTTCCTGAGCCGCCCCAGCCTGGCACCTGC
>PVIR01041938.1:0-12493 GCA_004026965.1 Petromus typicus | reverse complement strand
TTCCAAGCACCCTGTCCTCCCTGCTCCGTGCTCTTAGTGCTCACCTTTCTCGGGCCTGGCAGACATTTTCAGGCTTCACGATCCAGTCTTGCCTCCAGCTTCCTTTGAGATCTGGGACATGCCGCCACCCTCTCAGGATTGATTTTCTCTTTCATTAGCTACCCTGGTAGAGTCTGTGCGAGGGGACAGGAAACAGATCAGATCGACAAGCTGGACAGTGACCCAGCGGGAGGCCCCCCCCCCTTGGAGCCCTGCAGCTTGGGCGAGAGGGAGGCCCCGAGGGAGGCTGCGGAACATCTGCTCAAAGGAGGGGCCTGCAGCCGGCTGCAGGAGGAGCACCCGGAGCACAAGCTGCTAGAGGCTGAGTGTGCTGAAGACCCAACCCCCAAACCCACATGGTCACAGCATCTGGAGAGGAGGCCTCTGGGAGGTGATCAGAGTTGGGTGGGGTCGAGAGTGGAGCCATGAGGGGGTTTCTTAGAAGGGAAGAGAGGTCTGGGCTGGCTGTGTTTTTCGTGGGATGCCCTCATCCATATTATGATGCCACAAGAACATCCTCACACAGTGTGATGCCACTCTTAAACTTCCAGGCTTCAGAACCACAAACAGATGAACCTCTATTCTTTATAAACTATCTGGTCTAAAGGAAACAAATTTTATGTATGTAGGGGGATGGTGGGGTGGGTAGGGCTATGGGAAAAAAGGAGAATTAAGTTATATCTTATACTGGTACAAATCCCCATTGTGGAGTGCAATCGATGTATATATGGAATATACCAATAAAGATTTCAGTAAAAATAAATAAACAAAAATAAATAAATAAATAAACTACCTGGTCTCTGGTATTTTGATATTGCATCAGAAAATAGACTGAGACATGAGCCATTTCCGGTACGGTGCCATTTGTATTGACAAAGAAGCTCTCAGTCCCCAGAAGAGGGTTTTTTTTTTTTTTTTTTTTTTTTTTGCGACAGGGTCTTGCTTTGTAGTTTAGGCTGGCCCTGAGCTCCGCCTCAAACTCACACCACACCAATTCTCCTGCCTCTGCCTCCTGAGTGCTGGGATTACAGGCGTGAGCCACCACGCCCGGCACTGTGGTATGAGGTACTGATTGCTGCTGAGCGTGAGTCTCCATGCCCAGTGTGATATGTGGTTACTGGAGGATTGCTTGCAAGACAGGTACTGGAACCACTGAGCTAAATCCCTGGCCCAGAGAGGGGAGATTTTTACATGTATGGAGACAAGAAGATAATAGCAAACAGCTCCCCATGATTAATTGTCCATGGTGTGTTTCCTGCGCAGAGCTATACCCCAGGAGATGGCCAGGAAGCCCCAGGCCTCTCTTTGAGGCACTGTGTGGATTTGAGGCCAAATGTGGGGAATCTCGAGGACTTGGATGGTGCTTACACTTCTCTGCTCCTAGGGACAGTGTTGAATAGAGCCCTGACCACTGAGATTTTAGGGAATCCACCTCTGGGTGCAAAGTAGTGTGAGTCTGTGGGCACCTTCCTGATCTAGCTCTGAACCAGCATGGGGTAGGTGACTGCAGAACATATGTGGACCACTCCAACAACTGGGGAGGGTTGAAGAAAGCAAGGTTGCTCCATCTAACTCAGGAGATGTTCTGCAGCAGTAGAAAATGGTGCTCGTGAATGATGGGAAGATGCACATATTGTAATGTGAAAGCCACGCTGAGCCTCAGTTTCCTCGTCCGTGAAATGGGACAATAATGGTATCACCCCAGGGGAGGATTTAGTGAGTTGGCAGCGACCACCTTAGCAAAGTGTCATGGCCACTATTAGGGTTATCAGGGGTAGAAAAAGGCAGGAAGGGTTTAGCCGTTCCTGGAGCCCAAGCTACAGCGAGGTGAATTTGCTCCCAAACAGCTTCTATATTCTTCTAATGTTCCTCAGAAGATGGAATAAAACTGAATGCTAGGAAATCTGGGGCACAGCTGTCCCAGAGTGACCATACCGTGGGGGCTCCCACAAGCTGGCGGCTCTCCCTGGAGACATTCAACGATGTTCCACATCCCCAGTGTACAGGGTGTCCTCACCCTACAGAAGCACTCATGTCTAACAGAGAGACCTGCTCCAAGGCCCCCACTCTGCAGTGGGATGTGTGAGCTCCATCCCCGAAGATTTCTGGAAACAAAGCGGCCTTTGGGGTCGCCATGGACTTGTTGAGCAAGCTCAGTGGCCATAGTCCCTCTGGCTGCTCTGGCCTCCAAGTCTTCTGGAGGGGAGGTCACGTGTTGGGAGGCCTCTGCTGACAAATATCTTGGTCGTAGACTGCAGGGGAGCCTCTGTCCCCTCCCCTCAGCCTGGACCCACAAGCCCTCTTGCTCCTGGGCCTTTGCACTCTTGGCTCCCTCTACCCACTGCTCTCCTTCTAACTCTATCTCAACTTAAATGTCACCTTCTCTAGGATGCCTGCCGAGCAGGCTCGTCCCCAGAGACTCACTAGGACATTCCCTTTCTCCCTTTCCAGGCACCGTCTGGCATGATGTCCTGGTCTGTCGGTCTGTGCTGGTGAGGGCAGGACCTTGTCTCTCTTGTGCCCTGTTCCTGCATGAGTGTGACCCCCAGGATGGACTGGGGACTCACCAGAAGGGTGCAGGGAGGCTTGGTGACAAGACTGAAATGGAAGCCTCAGTGGGGAAGACTCAGGAGTCTTGGGTCCCAGAGTCCACAGCCTGGTTCGCGTCCTGGCTCCGCTGCTTATGAGATTCGTGACAGACTGCAGGCAGCTGCTCCTCTGGGTGATACCCCGGCCTGTGAAGTGCCTCCTCCTTCCTCCTCCTCCTCTTCCTCCTTGCAGGGCCCCCAGAAGACATGAGGAGCCAGGGCTGCCTGGCACACAGCAGACACTAAATTGTGCCCACCTGAGAGTCTTCAGCTACACAGCAGGCAGGGACCCTCCAAGGGGCACCAGGGAGGCCTCTGTCTCTGTGGTCTGGGGAATGAGACCCCGCCCTGCTGAGCTCTCTGTCTTTTTGGCCTAAAATTAGCTCACAAATTCCTTGGCTGCCTGGCTGGTGCTTCTAGCCCACAATTGGAACCAGATGTCCCCAGCTGTTGGAGCCCATCCCCCCTCCCCTAGCATCCGCATGCGCAGTGCTCACGAGGTTGGAGCTCACAGCACATACTTCAGGGCTCAGCTGGGCCAGGGAGGGGGAAGCTGGCCTGGGGCCTCATGGTCCCCTCCTCAAGGTGAAAGGAACCTCAGGATGGGGACCCCTCTATAGTTGGGAGCCCCACTTGGCTAGCCCATCATCTGGGTTGGGAACTGGATGGCTGTGTCTCCTCCTGTCCCTTAGCTGCATGGCGCACTGGCTTTCTGCGCTACTAAGTCACTGTGATGTACAGTCTCAGACCTACATGTCCCTAAGTGACCGTGATGGTCCCTTGAACATTTGCTAAGCGGTGAGCCCACGAGTTTGTCGGTGTTGTCTTGCAAGAGCCAGGGGGATGTGGCTGTTACCTCCCCTTACAGGTGAGGAGACCAAGCCCGGGGTGGCCTGCCACACAGGTGTCCCTGCAGAGTGGGCGGTCTTGGCCCAGGGGAGGCCCCTCTCCCGCCCCCGCATGGCCCGTTTCCCCAGGTGGACAGAGGGTCTGTGTGCTGCGCAGGACCACGGCTGTGAGTTTCTCTCGGGCACATTTCTGTGTGTCCCCTCCCACTCCTACAGATAGGTCGTGGCTGTCTGGCGTCCAGGGTCCTCGGAGCAGGTGAAGATGGGGGCTCGACGGGCGCAGAGGACAAGCGGCGGAGGCTTCATGTAGGCTGCACTATAGCCAGCCCCGCGGGGCCTGTCCGGCCTGGCCCCTTCTGGTCAGGCCTCGTCGGCTCTGCTCTTCTCTGTTCAGTTGCTGCGGCTGCTGCCCCATTCCTGGAGAGTGCCAGGCGCCACTGCGGGCGCCTCGATGGTGTCCACCGTGAGGGAGGGGCTCCTAGTGGCCGTGTCTGCCGCTGTCCACACGGAAGGCCGCGCAGCTCTTCTCTGTGAAGCTTTGACTGAGTCGTAACCCTGGGAAGTACGTGTGCAGTGGTGACAGCGCGGTGGCTCCGCATGCGCCTGGGCCTGACCGCAGGCTGGGCCCCTGCAGCGCGCATTTCAGCCCCTCCCCTTCCTCCTGGCCCTCGCCGGTGGGCGCCACGAGGGTCACTGCCCTTCCGACTGCTGGCCCTTCGTCTAGAGCTTTCCTGGGGACAGAACTCTTGGCAAAATGCCGAGCTCCGTGTGTGAGGGGTTTCTCCACGTCTGCTCCCTGCACAGACACCACCTCTAGGCCCTCTGGGGGGCCTCCCATGACACTTGCATCTTTGTGAGGGATATGCACGCTCATTTCTCTTTGTAGACACCGAGCAGCGGGGTTGCTGGCTTACACAGGAGACATGAATGGGTAACTTCACAAAAGCGGCTAATCTGCTTCCCAGAGTGACTGTCAATTTCACCTAGCCCTGGCGGTGGGTGAGCCCCGGGCCAGCTGGGCGAAGAGATGTGGTGGTTCCTGAGACAAGTGAAAAAGGTTCTGGGGATCACAGAACATCAGGGCATGGAGGAGCTGCCTCTGACCCCTCTGGGTCTAGGAAGAGAAACAGGCTCGGGTCACCCAGCCTGTAAGGCTGGTCCTGGAGCTGTCAGAGTCTCCGGATGTCCCAGCTATAACTGCTTCCTGTGAGGCCAGTATTCAGCCTTCCTTCCCCCACGCAGGCTTCAGACTGAGCCTTTCCGGCCACAGGGCCTTTGCACTTGCTGAACTCTTGGCCTGGAAGCTCTTCCTCCTGCCTTTGTGTACCTGGGAGCCCTTGTCCTACATTTGTCAGTCCAGACACCTCCCTAGAGAAGCCATCACTGACCACAGTTGCTAAAACAGCTGCCCAGGCTCCTGTCCCTGCCCCTTCCCAGTGACTCTCTCCCTTCCTCCTTTTTATTTCCTCAGCGGCAGCCCGAAGTATTGTGGGATCCTCCCTAGTTTCTGGCTGATTTTTTTCCCTTAGCTCCCCTTCCAGGAGCCCCCGTGGCATAGTTGGTGTCTTGTCCCTTGTTGCTCCCCAGCACTCAGGTCTGAGCAGGTGCCTGTAAATATTTGTTAAATGGACATATGATCAGTCATGTTGGCAGATTACAGTCAATTCTATCCATTCCCTGGGCCTCAGTGTCTTCATCTGTATAATGGGACAGGTGGCACTAGAACCATTCAACTAGTGGGTGGCGTTTCCTGAGTGCCTGCCATGTTCCAGGAAAAGGCACCAGGGATGCTGGGACAGGTCAGGTCTGGCTCTGGCTCCAAGAGGCTCACAATTTTAAGAGTCAGCAAAGAGGCCATAATGAACCATGGGCTCAGAGCTCGGCTCAGGGGAGGAACCCAGGGGTACAGAAGCACAGAGGAGGCTATGCTTCCTAACCTGGAGGCCAATGTCCAGAGGGCTTCTGGGTGGCAGTGTGATGGATGTGTCGGGCAAAGGGAACTCAAAGGACAGTGCCTTGGCAGATGGGACAGCCCAGCCAACAGCAGAGCAGGAGATAAAACACATCTTCCCTGCAGATGGGGAAACTGAGGTCCCCAGAGGTTTCCCAGGACACCTGGAGCTCTGGCCTGCCCGGACGAGGCCTCACTGCCTCCCTGGAGCACCAGGCAGGAGGCGGCCTCACTATGGCACCCTGAAGGCAAAGGCCAGTCTGAGTCACTGTGGGCCGAGCACGGCCGCTCCTCTTTGGCCACATGAAAGGTCCGCTATTTCTGCCCCGTGGTTGCAGGGGCTGTGTAATTAGAAGTGGCCCGGACCCGTGGTGGGCAGGAGCTGGGGCCTGTGGTGGGCCGGGCAGTCACCCCAGGATCAACCAGGGAGGGTCCTGGCAGAGACTCAGTAGACCGAGTTTGTCCTCGGCCTCCCTGTTCCTCCAGGCCAGGGGCAGGGTCTGCTCGGCAGGGTGCGGCAGCTGCTAATTGTGTGTGGAGCACAGGGCAGGGCCTCTAACCGCTTCCAGACCTGAGGGCCGACTGCCTCTGCCTCTGAAATTACAAGCTGTGGTAGTGGAGCTGGCCATGCCCGAGGTGGTGCAGGCCCCGGGAGCACCCAGGCCAGGCCCTACACACATCAGGACTGGGGAACATGGTGGGTGACACTTGGGATGATGAGGCCCGGCTCGATGTGCCAGAGTGGACATTGGTGTGGTCATTCATGCTGTCAACAAGCATTGAGCACTCCTGGGTCCCAGGCACTGTCCTACACGGGGGAGTTAGGACAGTACAGACAGGCAAAATTCCCATGACTCCTGCATGATGATAAACTCCCGTAGGAGCTGCCCTGTGGGTGCTGTGGCCTCAACCTCCACAGGGCCTTTGCACAAACTGTTCTCATTTCTGGGAAGCCTCACACACCCTTGCCTTCCTAATATTCCCCATCTTCAAGAACAGCCCCTATGAAGGAAACTAGCCTCGGCCCTGGGGTCAGCGCTCCCCGCCGTTGGACTGCTCTCAGTTCTCAGCCCAGTGTGCTCCGGACAGTCATTTGCTTGTTTACTTATTTACTGTGGGACTCCCACCAAGTGTGTAAACTGTGTGCCATCTTAGCTCAGCACCGTCGCCCAGGGCCCAGCTGTGAGCGAGATGCCAAGGGAGGGCTCCAGGCACATCTGGAGAGAGTGTAATTTGGAGTCTCGGGGTCAGGGCCTATGGGGCTGCAGCTATTGGCAAACATCCAGCCTCACCCCACGTTTGTACGAGGCCCAGGCTGGGTATGATGTGTGCAGGGTCCACAGCTAGCGGCTGTCATCCGGGCTCACAGTTTACAGGAAGTATGTGCCTGTGTGTGGACATGTGTGTGACCGTTTGTGTGTACATACATGTATGTGTGCCTTTGGGCATATCTGTGTGCTCTCTCTGCATGTCTGTGTATGCATATGAGTATGTGTGTACTCCATATGGGCCTATGGAGTCCATCAAAAAATGTATACACTTCAGGAAAAGAAAAATAGTATGACGTTTTTCAACAGATGGTGTTACTCTCACATGGGGAACCCTAGAGGATGCCGTACATTGCAGAAAACCCACTACACCTCTGGCTCATAGAGAGGAAACTGAAAACACATCAATCTCAATGATCCAGGTTATCCAAACCATGTTTACAGCACTAATAAGTGTCTGGAAGCTCCTGGCTACAACTTTGAGCACGTCTTGTAATGAGAGAGGCTGAAGGTAACTCATTTAACCTCATGATGTCTCAATAAGTGTAATGTTAAAAGATTTACACAAGGTTTTCTGTCCCTGAAAACTATATTTTTTTGGCAGACCCTGTATATACATATGTGTATGTGCTTGTCTATGAGTTTACGTGTGTGGAGTGTGTGCGCCTGTGTACATGTATGTGTCTCTGTGCAGGTATATGCATGCGTATGTGTCTGAGGGGCTGACAGTGGTCCAGAGTGGTCTGCCGGGTTTGAGGTGGGCCCAGAAGGGAGGGGCCCCTTCAGAGAGACTGCAGGTCTGGTGGTGGCATTTTTGGAGGCGCTGACACAGGGCATAGTAGTGCCTGCTGCGGGATCCTAGGCTGCCCCGCCCCAGAGCCTTAGTTTCCCCGAGTAGGGGGCTTCCTGTCCTCCTCTGAGGAGCCTGCTGGTTGTAAGGCACAGCAGTCACCGGGCCCTGTGTGGAGTGGGAGACCCATGCGCAGGGTGGGGAGCAAGTGGCCCTCCATCTCCTCATCTCCACATCTGCCGCCTTGGCCAGTGGTGGCTTGGCAAAAGTTGTCTCCTCACTGAGCAAACACGGAGCTTTCTCTTCTTGTCACTATTCCCTAAGAGGTAGGGTGGGGCAAATGTTCGTACAGCAGTCGGGTGCATTGAGTGTTAACGTCACATGGAGGTGACTAAAGGTGGACGGAGGGTGTGTGAGGGTAACTGGCAGCATGCCATGCAGTCCCTGTAAGGGGTGGGGCATCCCCCGAGGGTTCTGGAACCTTCCCTGCTGGACAGCAGATGTGACTGTGTTCCAGCTGGCGTGGGTGGGAAGGATAATGCAAACCCTCCCAGTCCGAGGCTGGAGCTCCCACAGCCTGACCCTGGGACCCGAGGCCCTGTCACCTCAAGAGCCAGAGGCCTTTCGAAGGGCGGCTCAGGATTCCAGACAGGGAGATGATCCGGTCTAGTCAGGGGCCTGGCATCACAAAGAGCTTTTTTTTTGTTTTTTTGAGACAGGGTCTCGCTTTGTGGTTCAGGCTGGCCCTGAGCTCAGCCTCCAACTCACATCACAGCAATCCTCCTGCCTCTGCCTCCCGAGTGCTGGAATGACAGGCGTGAGCCACCATGCCCAGCAACGTGGTATGTGGTACTGATTGCTGCTGGGCGTGAGGCCCAGTATGGTATGTGATTACCAGGGATCGAACCCAGGTCCCTGCGCTTGCAAGACAGGCGGCAGAACCACTGAGCTAACTCCTCGGCCCACAAAGAGCTTTAAAAGTGAACAAGAGAACCGGGAGAGAACCAGGGACAAGGCAGCCTGTGAAGGACCCACCTGGGAGACTGAAGCCCTGAGTGGAGGAGTACAGGAAGATTCTAGAAACAGGAAAGGCGAAGGATGGATTCTCCCCCTAAAGACTCAGAATGAGTTCAAGCCCTGCGGTCGGCCCAGAGGGCTCATTTCAGACTCCTGACAGCAGGACCATAAGATATAAATGTGGGCCGCTCTTGCCTGCCCTGCTTGGGGTGTGTGTGACAGTAGGAAGCCCATATACTTGGCCTTTTGCACTTGGCGTCTGGCCTGGACTCCTTATGTTAACAAGCATTTTCCTGCCCACTAGATCCTCCATTTCCTCAGTGGTGTGTTAAGTACTAGGGCTTCTGTGTTCCCACTTGACAGATGAGGACACTGAGCTGGTAAACTTGGGTCTGTTTGTCTCTGGTCCTAGGGCTCATTGTGAGGCTCTGGAACAGGGCCTGATAGGGCTAGCTGTGCCTCAGCCCCAGTCTCCAGGGCTGTCACTGATGGTAGGTGACATACCTGGTCTCAGACAAGCCAGGTGGGACTGGGACCCTCCCTGGTTGTCCTTCGGGGGGAGAAGCAGCTATCTGTGGGGTCTGTATCTACACAGGTAAGTGTGTGTCCCCTGGTCCCTCAGAATACAGGGCCTGGGACGACGACAAGAGAAGATGGGGTGAAGTCTCTGGTTTTATCTCTGAAGGAATGACTCCTCACTGCTCGCAGGCAGGCTGTGGCTGCCGTGGCCATTGTAAGGAGCAGCCATAATCTATAGTTGTGTTGCGGTTCTTCCACGGTGGGTGTGGAACAGAAGGAGTTCTGTCCCCCACCAAAAAAAAATTACTCTGTAAGGAACAGGGAGAGGGGGGACATTACCAGACCCTTCTAGTGAGTTCTGGTTTCCTGGAAGCTACGACAGAGCAAGGTGAATTAAGTCCTGAACAGCGAAGAATTTCTGCAGATCAAGACTTTGTTCCTCTCCATGAAGGCTTTGGTTGTCATAACCCTGCCCTGGAGCATCACGGTACCGCTGAGGTCTCAGCTCTGACCAGAGGTGAAAACAGAGTTGTCTCCACATGTCACAACTGGCTTGTTGGCAGGAAAAGCAGGCCTAATCATAATTTAATTGTGAAATGATTGTTTCCCTCAAATTATGTAGAATTGCTCCCGAAAGTACACAAACTGGGTGTGGCACCACACACCTGGAATCCCAGCACTCTGGGAGGCTGAGGCAGAAGGGCCACAAGTTAGAGCTCAGCGGGTAACTTAATGACTTAATGACTGGGGAGATAGCTCAGAGCAATGGCCCTGGGTTCCGTTCAGGTACAGAGGGCACCGAGGAGGGCAGGCAGGTAGAAGCTACGCACATGGGTGGGTTCTCCTGGGAGTTCTCCTGCCCCTCTGTGGGCTCGGGCGGGCGGGCCTGCTCCAACTCCCTGTGGAAGCCGCTGGGTGTGGCCCTGGCTCTGCAGAGACACTGAGCATCTCCTGGTGAATGGAGTGTGTGAATGAATGAATGAGTGATTGGAAGTGGCTGCAGGCCCTCTGGATTCCTCAGCCAGCCAGACATCTTCGTCCCAGGGCCTGACAGCCCTTCTCTTCAGGACGCTGGCTGAACTATTTGGTTTACTCTGCTTTACTTGCCTCTCTGTGAAATGGGTCTATAACTCCTGCTATTCAACCCAATTTGGGATATTCTGAGGCCATAGAAGGGAGAAGGGTGGAGCCTAGGTGGGCACAGGGAGCTTTTTTCCCATCTTAGGAACGGGCTCGGGGTGCTGAGGCTAGGAGGGCAGGGCTTGACCAGACTCAGCTCCCCGCCTCAGGCCGGACCCTCCTGGGCCTCCCCGCCACGTGTTCTGACTCCCACTCTGGAAATCCTGAGTCAGAGCTGGAATCAGGGACGGGGACTTTTCCTTCTCATTTTTAGGGGTCTCCCTGACCGCAGCCCCTGGGGACTCCGGGGAGCAGGCAGGACCCTAGCTCTTGGTTCCAGAGTACAGCCGGACAGCCCTATCTGTCCATGTGTCTGTCTGTCTGAGCCTTCCCCGGGGACCCCAGGTCAGGGAGGAAGTGAAGCAGCAGCAGCGAGGGTGGGATTGTGTGTGGCCCGAGCACAGCTCCGCCCCTCCCCGTGTCCCCACCCCAAACTCTCTTAATGAAATCAAGCTGGCCCCGCAGCTCAGCCGGAGGAGAAGGAGGAGGGACGAGGACGAGAAGGGCAGGCGCCAGCCGGAGCGGCCGGCACCAGGCGGGGACTGTCCCAGGCGCGGGCGCCCGTCTCGTCCACCTGGGGAGCGCCCAGCCCCGCGGCGGGAACTAGTAAGTCCCGAGGGAGGTCCCCCCCCCACGTGCTCGCGCAGAGCCAGCGTGTCCCGCGCTAAGGGACGGGGACTGCCGCGCTCTTCATGCGTCTCATCTTGGAGCCTGTGCTCCCCGAGTGTGTGCAGGCCTGCGGTGGGGGTCCTGGGGGCCCCGCGTGGCTGCGGGGTTGGTGCGAGGAGCGTGGGTGCTCTCTGTGGAAACGCACGGTCCCCGGGTGCTGCTTTCAGGCTCCGGGAGAACGTGTCACGGGACAGCCCTGTCCCGCGTCGGGGATGCTGGTGCGTGTGTCGGGTGTCTGAGCGTGTTCTCCGTGCAGGGGACTGTGCTGCACCAAGTCCGTGCGCGGGTGCTCTGTGTCCGTCCGGTTGCCCCTTTTGCTGCAACAGTGTCTGTGTGAGTTCTGAGCCCGCGGGAACCCCTTCCCTCGAAGACTCCCCTCAGAGGGGCCCAGCTCCCCATCCTCGCCTGGCCCCCTCCCCCCAGACCACTAATTGAAGCCAGGTTTCCGTGGGCGCCCCTCCCCTTTCAGGCTGCCGTGTTCTGCTGGGGGTGGGGCAGCAGCTCTGGACCCTCAGCCTTAGGTCTTGCGGTCCCCAGGCCTGGGGGAGACTTTCATTATTTGCATAATCATGACCACAAGTGGGTGGCATCATTTTACAACAGCTGAGTGAGAGGACCCCCACGGACTGGTACCTACTATGCACCAGCTCTGCCTGGCATGTATGTGGGGATGGTCCCCACAGGACAGACAGAAGGCCACAGCTCCCAGCCCTGACCTGTGTGGCGCGTGACTCCCGGACATTCTGAGCTACCTCTCTTCAGGGTTCTGCTGGGCTGGAGCAGGACCTGGGGGCCAGGCCCCGCTTTCCAAAAGGAGGCAGGAACCTGGAGGGCAGCTGCCCAGGCTGGGTCTCCTGCCCTGCAGATGGGAAACTGAGGTGCAGAGAGGGCAGGGGCCCGTCCGGGGTCACACAGCCATCTGCCTCGAGGCCTGGCTGCTTCCACATAGAGCTCTGTCCCTGCCCTTCATTGCCACACTTCTCAGGGAGTCAGGAGGGGCCGAGGGGAATGGGGGACACTACACAGGGGACTAAGCCTGTAGGAAATCAGTGAGTTTGTAGAGCTTCCTTCTTTTTGTCCTCTACACAGCTTCTTTTTTTCTGACTCACTGTGTGTGTATGTGTGTGTGTGTGTGTATCTCTGTTTTCAATCCTGCATCCCTGTGACCAGAGCTGAGGAAATTTCACTGAGTGGGCAACCCTCCCCCCCAGGAGATGGGGAAGACCCTGGGCAAATGCACACACAGATGACAACAGTCATTTGTAGGTGTAGGAGGAGAAATTCGTGACTGCTCCTGGAGCTCTCTGCTCCTGATTTCCGCCTTTCCAGAGGAGGTCGCCATCACAAAGTTATCTCATGTGATCCTGACAGTGCTATGAGGCTCAGTCTGTGGTCATCTCGCCACTGCCACACACCCAAGTGTGTGCACACACAGCGGACACTGCTGTGCACTTACAGAGAGGGAAAGAGAGGCTCAGAGGAGAGGAGGCAGAGCTAGACGGCGGGGGGTGGGGTGGGTGGGGTGGCGCGGGATCAGGCCTAACCAGCTTCCTGGCTGCCTGGAGACTTCCTCAGGGCTCAGCTCTGGGGGTCATGGTGCTTCAGCTGCCAGCTGAAGATCTCTC
>PVIR01041937.1:0-12453 GCA_004026965.1 Petromus typicus | reverse complement strand
TTAAGTGTTGACCTTGTATCCAGCTTTGCTTAAATCTGGTAAGTCTAGCAGTCTTTTGTATGAGTTCTAAGGATCTTCTATAGAGTATCATGTCATCAGCAAAAGCTGACAGTTTTAACTTCTTCCTTACCTATCTTTATTTCTTTTCTTTATTTCTCTTTTCTGATTTTATGGCTGTTTCCAAAACTATATTGAACAGAAGTGGTGATAGTGGACATCCTTGCCTTGTTTCTGATCTAGCATGAAGTTTCAGTTTTTGTCCACTGAGTATTACACTGACTGTTCTTTTTTCATAAATAGATTTTATCAGTTTGAAATAAAGACCATTGATTCCAGTTTACTATAGGGTTTTAATTATGAATGGGTGTTGGATTTTGTCCAACACTTTTTTGGCATCTATTTATATAACCATATGGTTTTTGACCTTGAGTCTGTTAATGTTGTATATTACATTTATTAATTTACATATGTCGAACCAGCCTTGCATCCCTGAGATGAATCCAACTTGGTCAGAGTATTTTTAAGAAATCAAGTATTGTTCACTTGGAAAATATTGCTTCTGCAGATTATGCAAAATTTATAATAGTAGCATCTTTTATTACACAATGTCACACTTATTATTAATGCCAGGGATGTTATAATTTTTTTTTTTTTTGAGACAGGGTCTCGCTTTGTAGTTCAGGCTGGATCTGAGCTCAGCCTCAAACTCACATCACAGCAATCCTCCTGCCTCTGCCTCCTGAGTGCTGGGATTACAGGCATGAGCCACCATGCCTGGCACTCTGGTATTTGGTACTGATTGCTGCTGGGCGTGAGTCTGCATATCCCGTATTGTATGTGGTTACCGGGGATCGAACTCCAGTCCTTGTGCTTGCAAGACAGGTGCCAGAACCACTGAGCTAAATCCCCGGCCCTATAAATTTTTTTTAAGTACTAAGAGATACACAGAAACAATGTTTCCAAAGTTTTAATTATTATCTGAAAGGTTAGATATTGGCAACAAATATTCTTGGATTTTGATCATTTTCAAAAAATCTTCATCAAATATCCACATGTGAATAACTACAGTCCACCTAGTCAATATTCATTCCAATCTAATAGTGAACTTTAAAAAATTAGATAATTTAGCTTTCAAACAAAATATTGCACAAGGATTTACATAAGACAATTATGTATTTGGGGCATGGAAAAATATTCATGAGATGGTCCTTTTATCACACAGAATACTAACATTGTTTAGTCAATAGCTGAAATTCAACAAAGTGAATAATTTTTCTAATAGCCTCATCAAATACATTTTAGTTAAATCCAAGGTTTAAAAATTAAAGTCACTGAGAAGGAAATCAGGAAAACAATCTTTTTCACAAAAGGTTCAAAAATTAAATGCCTACAAATTAACATAACTAATGAAATACAAAGCTTTTATAATAAAAAATATTGTACTCCAAAAAAAAGAGATTGAAGAGGACATCAGAATATGAAAAGACACTCTGTTCCCAGATAGTTAGAACAGGTATTATCATAAAGCAATTTAACCAAAATTCACATCTAGATTTAATGCAAAGCTACTTAAAATCTTAAAAGTATTATTTACAGAAGTGGGAAAAAAACCTCTAAAATATATATAGAACCAGAAGGTTCAGGATATCAGAAGAGGTCCTGGGAAAGAAGAGCAAAACACAAGGCATCACAATCTTAGATTTCTTTATATTGCAAAGTTATAGTGATTAAAAAAAAAAGTATGATACTAGAACAAATCCTGACATGTGGATCAATGGAATCAAAAAGAGGATGTAGAAAGAGTATTGAAAAACCTTTCATGGCAAAAAAGGCAGCAACGCTTATATATATAGGAGTGGTGGGGTGTTGTAGTGTGGTCAGGGGAGTAGAAAAAATGATAATTAAATTGTGTCATATACTAGTACAAATTCTCAATGTCAAGTAGGATCATGATATATATATATAATTTTTATTATAATTCATATTATATTATATATAATTAATATAATTTTGGTTATATTAAATCATATTATTATAAATTATCACAAATAATATTATCATAAATTATTTTATTTTACATTATATTATATAAATATATAATTATATATAATATTTTATATAAATATAAATCTGTTATATAATCTGTAATATATTATATTAATATATTTCCAAATAAAATACATTAAAAACAAAATGAAGATGTAAATGAGTCCTAGCATTGTATGTTATATATTGTGAAATAGAAAATGCTCAATGTAAAATAAGGTGAAAGGGGACAATGTTGAGATTGTAACAAAAAAGTAAGGAAAAAAATTTTATGTATATGGGGGGGTGGTAGGGTGGGTAGGGCTATGGGAAAAAATGAGAATTAAGTTGTGTCTTATACTGGTACAAATCCCCATTATGCAGTGCAATCATGATGTGTATATATAATGTACCAATAAAGATTTTTTAAAAAACCAAACAAACAAATGGGCTAAAGTATATATTGGAGGAAAGATGGCCTCTTATCAGTTGGTGCTGTGAAAAACTGGGTATTCACATGTAGAGGATTGAGTTTAGACCCATATCTTTTGCCATACAGTAAAGAAAAATAACAATTGATCAGAAATCTACTTATTAAAACTTAAACATTTAATCTGCTAGAAAATGAAATCAGTAAAACTGTTGAAGACACAGGCATAGGCAAGGACTTTCTGAATAGAACTCCAATTGCACAAAAAATGACACCAACCATCAACAAATAAGACTATATCAAATTAACCTCTGCACTGGAGAAGAAGGAGCCAACAGATTAAAAGGACCACCTATAAAAAGAAAAGGGTTTTCCAAACCACACAGAACTAATATTAAATGTACAATAAGCTAAAAAAACTTAGATCTAAAGTAAAAGACCCAATCAAAAAAAATGAACAGGGAAAAGCAAAGAATAAAAAGAGACATTTTCTACCTCATACTTTTTCACCATTAATGAAGTTTGTCATCCTTTTCTTGAGTATATTTTTATACTGGTTTTGTAAATTCATTTCAGTTAATTATATTATTTTTTTTTTCCTGAACTTATTTTAGGCTAGACTCAAATATATTTCCAAGCCCATAATTTTAATTAATTAAAACTTTATAAGAACTCTTCGCTTGTAACCTGTTAATAAAATGAAAACCATTATCTTTAGGAAATATTTAACTGATTAGTTAGGGACTAAGTGACTTCTCAGCTACTTATATGCCCAGTTTTGTTTTACCCATATACCATGTCTAATAATAGCAATTTGGTTTCTCTGTGCTCCTTAAACTTCATTATAGATTTCACCATGTAAAATCTTTCTCAACAACTTTACAGGGAAAGATTAAGCATAAATTTCTTCTCTCCCTTTTTCTTTATCTGCATGTAAAATTTTATCCACCCATTAATCAAGAGTTTTGTGCTCAACACTAATACCTGAGTAGGGTTCTTGATTCTCTTTTCTCTTCCATTAATATTTCTTCAATTTTGCCTCCTACTTGTGGACTCTTATGTAGCTATTTCTTTATGGCTATAACATTACTTACGTCTTTGCTATTATAAAATCTTTCATCTTTTAACTTTACTTGTTCTTTGAGATACTCATTTCATTTTCTATCACTCACTCCTAAGCTTATAGGAAAAGATATAGAGAATAATCTTGCCTGTTTGCTGTGTTTCCTTTTGCAATACATACATTTACTAGAATTGTTTTCTCAAAGAAAATCATTACATATTAGTTATCCAATTCAGTAGAGCTTTTATTATTGTCCATTATATCAAATCATATGTAACATTTTAAAATGTTACTCCTTTCTTCTTAAATGTTCTGTGGGTGATCATAGTTACTGTATTCTTGGTTCCCTTCTAATCTTGTTATTGCTTTTCCTCTATCCTTTTCTTAAAGGACCATTATTCTCTTTTTGGCTTTTCGTAGTCTGTGTTTTAATTTCACAGATTGATTATAAAATCCCACAGATTATAAGACTGTTGGAAAACCAACAGTTTTAACTGTACCAGTATATCAATGACACACAAACTTGTAATTTTGGAGTCTGATTTTTTTCTGAAAGTTTCGTGTCAGAAATTTTACTACTTGTTTGCCTTTCCACCATGAGTATCCTCAGTATCTCAAATTTAGTATGCTTAAATCAACTCTTCAGTTCTGCATTTCTACTCTTGCTCCTAAAATATTCATTGCCTTCATAATTTCCTTTACATTACCACTATGTTTTGAAGCATCTATGAGAGAAATCTTAAATTTGTTCTTGGTTTTTCAACTTCACTACATCCAAGCATTCCTTAGCTTTGATTGTTTAATTTTATTCATTGATTATTCATTCAGTATCTATTAGATATGCTTAATTTCCTTCTTCTTTTTTTTTTTTTAAGTTACTACCTTTACATCTCCTTGACCATTGCAGTTTAGGGCTGAGTGTTCACATTTATTTAAACATATTATTTTTCAACATACTTTTAAGAACTATGTTTTTAAAGAACAAATAGTACTAAAAATATCAGTGGCATGTAGGAAGCCACAAAAACATAATTCAAAACTTTTGCATAGTGCTTTTGAGTTTTAAGCCAATCTATTTTAGTTCACTCTCTTTCGACAACTTCTGTCTCACACACGGTAAGTTCCAGTGGTAGCACATGCATAGTCCTTGGTTGTCTCCTGTTCATTTTCCTGTGATATTTTTTCAACCTAAAATATTGTTCTTTTTCAACCAACGACAATAAATACCTTATTTTTCCAGCACAATTTATAGGTCACATACACTTTCATATCTCTAGATAGAATGAATAACTTCCTTATTATTGCTTACTCAATTTTGCATTATGTGAAAATTTTCAGTTTATCATTTCTCAGTTACATTTTCCTTGGGATGAGATACTTTGCTTTCTAAATCCCTCACAATTTTTGCACAGCACTTTTAATGTTTTTTAGTTAAATTTATTTTTCATCATTTGAAGATCTATTGGTGAAGTAATTTTTTTCAAAGTTGTTTAAGTTGGTTGTAAAACTTGTCTGATGAAATATGTTTCTTTATTTTTAAAATTTTTTTACTATCTCTTGAAACACTTCATCATTTTGAGGAACTGAACTGTCATCACCCTCTAGAACAGTTTTTCTTCAGTATATTTCCAAATTCAAGAGGGACTTGAAAAATAAGAACAACAGAAGAAAGCATTTTAGAATTAGGGAAAAGAGAAAGTGAGAAAGATTAAGATGTGTTGTGTACATATGCCAACTTTCCAAATGAATGTCATTATGTAATGCCAAGCTACATGAATAAAAATCTAAAAAATGAATTATTAAAAATTTAATTTATTTTCATTTTATTGAGTACTACTGCTTTATAAGTTTAAAACTCAATACATATCACAGAAATTAAAAAGTACTATATAGAACAATTTGTGTGTCTTCATGTTAAGGATTTTTACATAATTTATTTAATGTTTCCCGAGGGCTTATAAATCATTTATCATACACTCTTTACAATACTCCTGCTGTGACATTCAATTAGTTGCAGAAATACCTGTGGTCAGGAAGTGACAAGTCATGTTATTCGCACATTACAAATGAAGAAACTAAAGCAGAAAGAGGTTAATTGAGTTGACCATGTCTTACACAGTCAGTGGTAACATAGACATTAGATTGAGGATCTGGATTTATTTACATGAAAATCAGGAAACATTAAAAACCCAAGACTGGTGGGGAACTTAGTACATAATTCTTTCTAAAGCCATTGTCTCATCTTCTCCTTCTGTATGATTATGTATGAGTCCAGCAATGGAAGAAAATTTTAAGATAAACAGAGATACCTTATTAGACTAAGATATTTTCTTTGGGTCCAATACATATTTAGCTTTTGAAAGGATTTATGAACATTCAAACATTTCCTTGAAAAATAACTCATTATTAACTTAACAGCTATTGTTTAGTAGTGCATTGTGAATCTATCATAAACAAAAATGTAAAAAATCCAGATACACTAAGAAATGTATAATATATTTTAAAATTTTAATTACTCTATTAAAATTTTACTCTCATTATTTCTGATGATAAAATTGTATAAGTTTAGAAATCTTAAGTTATGAAACTAGCAGATGATATAATCACTTATATGACCAGTTAATAATTTTGCTACATTTCTTTTGGGACACATTGAGCTTACTTTATTTGTGTTGATGGTCTATCATCAGAATTTATTTTTAAATATTAAGTAATCCACATACTCTTTTAAGATATTAGTTTAAAAATGATATTCTACTGAATTTTTTTTTTCTGAGACAGGGTTTCATTTTGGTAGTTCAGGCTGGCCTTGAGCTCAGCCTTGAACTCACAGCAATCCTCCTGCCTTTGCCTCCAAAGTGCTGAGATTACAGGCGTGAGCCACCACTCCTAGCACTGTACTATGTGGTTCTGATTGCTGGTAGGCATGAGTCTCCATTCCCAGCATAGTTGTACATGGTTATGGGGCAGTGAACCCGGGCCCTTGCACTTGCAAGGCAGGTGCCAGAGCCGCTGAACTACATCCCTGGCCCCTCTATTGAAATTTCTATAGAACAAGCTATTTAAACATTATCATTTTATATACACATATATGAAGTAAGGCCATCTTCTCTTTCTAGTGTTCTATATTTGTTCTATGAACACTTTCTATTCTAACCCTCACATAGAACATTTTTCTCCTCTAACTCTCATCATCTTGGTGATGGTCCTTATATTTAGATATCTCACTGGGAGTGCTGTTGCATCTTATGGTAGTAAAAGCACATTCCCTGTATAGACTATGATTTTGAAAAGGATCTATAAAACAATTGATAGCTGATAAAATGCTTTCATACCATGAAAAGAATGATAAAATTGAGATAAACATGTTCAACATTTTCATCACCAATATTAGTACAGATCATAAAGTGAAGTGCTAATCAGCTCTTATAATTAATTACATGTAAATTATATTGAGTATAGGATTTGGATCATTTTATATATTTGATAAGATGTATTTAGCTGTGATTGAAGAAGGCTTAAAAGTTGCCCTGATCATAATGAGTTAGAAATTATTTCATCAGTAGCTTGGAGCAAAGATACTACAAGAAGAGAATGAGAGAGACCAGGTTTACACTGGAGTGAGCTGTTTGGTACAGAAGAACCAGGAATTAGGGACTTACTGAGTCACAAGCATGGATATAATGTCTCTAGGATGAAAATCTTGGGTTGCCCGAGATTTCTGACTTGGATAAATGAGAAGACAGGATTATTTGGTGAATACAAAAGGAAAAACAACATGAAAAGTCTAAAATTGGTGCTTTAAGATATCACAATGTAATATTTAAAATCGATGATCTTTTTCTTTTTTGAATGAGTGAAAGTGCATTAATTAAAAACACATTTCAGACTCATGCTACCAAGTAGCATAGTATCCAAATATGTATTCCAAATGAAATATTTCTTGAACACTCCAATCTTCCTCTTTTTAGCTAAAACTGGTTGCTATAACTATGTCTCAACTTTTTAAAAATATATGTAAAATCATTGCCAGTTCATCTGCTTTGCAGATCTACTGTGCTATATAGTTATATCTTCCTTAATTACTGAAGGCATCATTGCTCAGCATTACCATGAATGTTTTACACATTTACTGTATACGCTTATCTTTTGTTAATGTTTTTATTAATGAGCACTTGTTAGTATAATTTTCAGTATTCCTTTTCTCTGTCATTTCTATAGGTTATTTCAATAATTTTTTATACATTTGCTTGAAGTAGAATTTTCTGAAGTTGGTGGGATAGGCTTAGAAAGGAGAGAATATTGAATAGCAGAAATGCAAAATGAACACATTAAATGTAATTATTTTTTCAATGAAAATGTACCCAGATATATACATAATGGATGTACAAATGAATGGATACTTTCAATGAGATAATTCACTAAAAATATTTTAAAATATGAATAAAATATGCTTTATAAGGTAAAAAGATAAATAACAAGTAAATTTACTTTGTCCAAGATACAACATTTTTGGAAAATCCTGTTGTTCTGTAGACTATCATAATCACTTGAGTATCAAACCTGAGCATTTTTCCCTATGTCAGTGCTGGTGGTTAAACTTAAGTACTTCACACTGAACTATATCCCTAGCACTTTCACTTATTTATTTTATTTTGAGATAGTCTCCCTAAGTCACTAAGTTGCCAAAGTGGTGCCCCAACTTCCTGCGTCAATCTTCCAGAATATGGGAATTATGGAGTGTACCACAATATCTGCTTTGAGTATATTTACTATTGAATCTATTATTTGTACTAAAATTATTATAATTTTATATCACCACCATGAACATTTGGAAAACTATTTAAAATATTAAATGTTGAATTAACAAGATCCAATTCATCTGACAAGTTCATATAATCCAATGAACTGAAAAGTCGATAATTTTCAAAGTGGGGCTGGAGATTTAGCTCAGTGGTACTGGCACCTGCTTTGCAAGTGCAAGGTCCGTAGTTCAATCCCAGCAACCACATACAATCATGGCGGGCATAATGACTCTTGTCCACCAGTAATCAGTACCACATACGACAGTTCTGGGTTTGGTGGCTTATGCCTGTAATCCCAGCACTCGCGAGGCAGAGGCAGGAGGATTGATGATTTTGAGGTTGAATTCAAAATCAGCCTGAACTACAAAAACCAGACCTTGTCTCAAAAAACTAAAAAAAAAAAAAAAAAAAAAAAAATTAAACTGGATACATTTCCTTCTCAACAGTATGAATTACTTGAGAGTAAAGTGTAGCTATTTTTCTTGTTCCTCTCTAAATTTCAGAAGCACTATGCAAAATGCAAACTACAAAATACAAAATTCTTGAACTCAGTACCTTGTGGTATAAATTAGAATTTATTTGATACTTATCTAACGATTTTTATTTTAGCATTAAGAATTAATAATGTGTATATTTAATGTACCAATAAAGATTTTTTAAAAAAAGAATTAATAATGTCCTTGGGGCCGGGGATTTAGCTCAGTGGTTCTGGCGCCTGTCTTGCAAACACTAGGGCCTAGGTTCGAACCACCATTAACCACATACAATACTGGGTGTCGAGACTCACGCCCAGCAGCAACCAGTACCACATACCACAGTGCCGGGCATGGTGGGTCATGCCTGTAATCCCAGCACTTGGGAGGCAGAGGCAGGAGGATTGCTGTGATGTAAGTTTGAGGCTGAGTTTAGGGCCAGCCAGAACCACAAAGTGAGACCCTGTCTCAAAAAACTAAATAATAATAATAATAATAATAATAATGTCCTTATCCAATTCCTGTAATGTTTTGTGTCTACCAAATTTAGCTGTGATAATGAGAAGGCCTGGTGTTTGGCATATCATGTAGCATTCATTGTTACATATGAAACCACATTAATTTCTTTAATACTCAACAGCCTTTAATAGTTTTTTAGAACACAACTGAAGACTTTCTCGCCATGTTGAGCCCTTTTCAAATTACTCAAAATAAGACAGATTTCATATAGCAAACTGAAATGTTCAAATGTTGAATTTGATTGCATATGTAAATCAGTTAAGGTGACTTTGAATTTACCAATGTTTTACCCCACTGTCAAATCTGGGAATGTCTGATAACAAGTGTGTGCAAACACACACATATAGACAATCTCCAGTGTTTCTAACATGTATATAAACAGGGTAAATCTTACTTTTTGTGTTTAAATACAATTTCTAATGTAGAAATTGAACAAATAAGGATAAAGCTAAAGACAAGCTTTCATTTTTTTAATTAAATAATTTTTTAGGGAACAGGGATTTATTGTTTCTGGCACCTGTCTTGCAAACACAAGGACCCGGGCTGGATCCCTGGTTAACCACATAAAATACTGGGTGTGGAGACTCACACCCAGAAGCATCAGTACCACATACCACAATGCCAGGCATGGTGGCTCACACCTGTAATCCGAACACTCGGGGGGCATAGGCAGGAGGATTGCTGTGATGTGAGTTTGAGGCTGAGCTCAGGGCCAGCCTGAACCACAAAGCAAGACCCTGTCTCAAAAAAGCTAAAAAAAAATATATATATATATATATATATATATATATATATATATATATATATATATATGCACTGATAGTTTGAAACTCTATAACCAACAAAAGTTACTCTAGAATTTAAAGAAAGTTGTATTAGATCTACATTAGTTAGCCCACTGTTCATTTTATAAATAAATTACATTTCTATTTTCTTTTTTATTCCCCTATCTAATTTTAAATATGTTGTCTTGGCACCTTACATTGTAAGCTTTATCTTCTTTACAGTATGTTTTTATATGTACTGTTTGTATAATGGTTTAACAGTAAATGCAGGCATTTAAAGACACAAAACTGTCACACAAATTTTTAATAGCATTTCAAAATGGAAATTTAAAAAACTGTTTAAAGTTGATGTTGGCAAGTAATGTTATATTTCTAAGTGGCAACAAGGAATGTGCTTTTGAGAGAAAAGAAAATAAGCAATTTTACAATCCATTTTATGCCATATTTAATGAATTTATAAAACAGAGGTTTGAGTGCTATAATTGTTGTTTGTTTGCCACTTGATGGAGAGGGAAATATTTAACTTCACTGGGTTTCAATTTGCCTTCTGCCAGATTGTGGTTTCCCAGACTAAGAAAATATTTCAAATATTTTCTAGGTCTAAGTCTCTGACATTAATGTCTGTGTGCCCTTCAGAAATGCCACATTTCCACAAAAGATAGCATTCTTCTCAAAGCCATTGGAGAAAGGGAAAGCTATATTTAGAAAATCTGTTGGGCTCCTTGGGTGTTCTCATGTCTTACTGCTATTTATAAACAGGTGTAAGCTCGTAGAACAACAGATTTGCTTCAACTATAATTGCCTGGGCTTATGGGACTTAAGAAGGTTTTATTATTCTAAGTATTGATTTAATTAATTGTTGAAATGAACATTTTAAAAAATTCACTTATTAATTGCCCCATTGTAGCATAGGATGATAGAGAACATGATGCAAAAAGATTGTATTTTTTTTTTCTTGTTTGCTGAGTTTATTGGTGTATTTCAGATACACATCATGATTCCATTCAACATTGAGGATATGTACTTGTACATGATATATCTTGATTCTCATTTCTGGTTAGATATATAATTTTCACCCTGCTGGTTTATCACAGACCTCTTACAGAATACCCTAGACCTCAGTGGTTTTGAATTTCTATATGTGTGAGATCTTCATGACTTTGTCCCCTACATCTTAGGCTGCATAAATGCAGATAAAAATTTACAATTTTTTCAGTCATTCTTAACCTTTTTATTTGGTCATGTGCATCTAACTCAGGAGCTTGCACTTGTGAGGCAGGCATGGGAACCACGGAGCTAAATCTCCAGCCCTTCATTCTTATGATTCTTACTATTTTTAATACCAGCTTCATAGATATATGAAAGAACAAAAATATCATTATGAAAAACCCCCTTAAAACTCAAGTTAAAGAAATGTGACATTGCCAGAAAGTGTTAATAAAAGCTAATAGTTCTAATAGACTGACTACCATTATTAATAAATTAAAGTAAGTAGTCAATACCATGCACTGTCAACCCCAAATATTTAAGTTCTTTTTTAAAATTACAAGTAATTAAAGCCATGAAAGTTGGAAAGTTCACAGGGACACATTACTGCATTGCTACTCCATCTTCAGATTACTTTCAAGTTTTGTCAGTTATCCAAATGGTGTCCATCATGTTGAAAAGATTAGTCCATGCATCACATGATGCATTACTTTTAATTTAGTTTCCTTAATATGGAAAATTTTCTTGGACTTTTAAAAAAATTCATGGCCTTGAAATTTCTGAAGATTATTGGTTACTTGATTTTGTAGAATTTAGCTATTTGTGTTTGTCTTATGGTTACATCAACCATGTTGTATTTTTGCTCTTGCATCCCATTAAAACAATTTTGGTAAATTTTTAAAATTAATACCTTAGGGGCCTATTAATTTTACTCTTTTTGTTAAGCACTCTAAATGAATACATACATACATATGGAAATGGATATATATATTCACCTATCTTTTCCATTTTAAAGGTAACAGTTTCTTTTTCATCATTAATAAAGTTTATAAGATATTTTGTGATTATGTAAACATTAAACTTAAGATTAATTGCTGATAATATTGTGGACCTATAGACTTTTATTCAGTGGACTATAATCTGCTTTAATTGTTAGTCACATTGAAGTTTACATTATACAAAATTAATCTAGGGAAAACTCATTCAATGTAAGGTGTTTTTAAAAAATTTTCTATTATTGTTTAATATCCATTATTGTTTAATTTTTAAAATAAAAATATATTTTAGGTCCAATTCAGTTTTCTTCTGCTAGTTCTGGAATCAGCCATCTCTTCAAAGACCTCTGATTCCTGTAATGGGAGATCTG
>PVIR01041936.1:0-12489 GCA_004026965.1 Petromus typicus | reverse complement strand
ATGTGCCATTTATTTCTAAATGTTGACTTGGGCTATTTTCTTCTTTCTTTAAACTCTTCCTTTTGAAGCTCCTTTAAAAATCTGAACGACTACACTCAAACCAACTCAGGTTTCAGTGGTGCAACAATCAAGGAGATTTTCATCTCAATTTGTGTTTGCATTTATGACCGCTGTTGTTTCTTCCGAGGGAGACAGCTGGGGAAAGACGACCCTTGCACCTGGTTTCAGGCCGATTACAATCAACACCAGACGAGCTTGGTATAAAAGGCTCATTTTGTATTATATACGTTTTTGGTGGTGTGTGTACGCTGGTGGTGGTGAAATAAAATCCTTAAAATCCCGCCAATGTTCCCGCCGCATTGTTCTTTGAGGAATTAGCTTTTCAAAAGCGAAGAAACCAGAGGATTCGGTTTTCCAGTCTCCCCAAGGCGGCGGCAGATTGTGAAGCAGCTAGGCGGAGAAACCCAAGTGCTGCATAAATTATCGAGAAGGCTCGGCTTTGGGGGGTAGGACAGCGGGAGCATGAGGATACGAGTAAGGATAAATATAAAAAAGACAAAGAAGCGACCAAAGTCAGATGATGCACAGGCCGAGGCTAGTCCTCCCTGCGGGGGTGTTACAGCACGCGTGAGGAAAGGTGCCTAACATATCTGCGCGCTGACCGCACTCTTCCGACTGCTCGTCACCTCACGATGGGGCAGTAAAAGGACGAGAAGGGTCTCAAGAG
Source organism: Petromus typicus (assembly GCA_004026965.1). Lineage (NCBI taxonomy): Eukaryota > Metazoa > Chordata > Mammalia > Rodentia > Petromuridae > Petromus > Petromus typicus. The sequence continues at coordinate 11,762 of PVIR01041936.1, read as the reverse complement.
TCCGTGCCGGCAGACAGCAGCCCCAGGGAGGGCGCCCCCAGCACAGAGGATGGCCAGAGAATTTCCCCCAGGAGCCGCGCCTCGGGGACTCAGCCCTGATAGTCAGCACACAGGCTCGTTTAGAAAAGCAAGGGCTGCCATTTGGCCAGCTGGACTTATTAAAGAGGCAAGGAAAAGGGCTGCGATTTCAGTCGTCCCCTGGGACCTCGCGCTGCGCACACTCTGCAGAGCGGGTGGGTGCGGACTCGCATGGGAGGGGGTACTCGCCAAGAGGCGGGGCACGCCGCTCCCTGGCAACGGCGCATGCGCAGCTCGCTCTCACCCCGGCGCACGGCCCGGAGGGCGGGCTCCTCCAATCGCGGCCCAGCATTCTCCTCCAATCGGAGCCCGGCATTCTCGGAGGACGAATCCCAGAGCGGCGGAGGCGGGAGGAAGGGGCGGGTCGCGCCGTCGGGGCGGAGGCGGCCGGGGCGGCCAGAGAAAGTCCTCGAAGGTTGCGGGCCGCTGGCGCCTATTTGGCCTCCGGAAGTGGTCGCTGTAAACTTCACCGCCAGTCCCCTTTGCCGTTTGTCCCTCCTCCCGGGTCCTAGAGTCTATCGTTTTCACTTACCCCCAAGGGCTTCCCCCGGGGTCTTAGGTGTGCAGTGCGGACCACGCAGACCCCTGAGGTAACCGCGGCAGAGGCTCGGGCCGGGAGGGCTGAGTGGAGCGCTGGGGCTGCGGTGCGGGCGTGGGGCGCCCTGGTCGGTCGCTCGCGGGTCCCGCCTCCCGCGCCCTGGCCGAGTCCCCGCCCCTGGAGAGAGAGCCCCGCCGAGCCCCCCGGAGACCGCCGCGCTCTCTGGAGGCCTGCGCGGAGCCGGGCAGCGCCGGGCCCTGGACGACAGCAGGCTGCGGGCCCCTCGCCTCCCGAGAGTCAGCTCTGGAGGACAAGGACCACATCTGTTGTGTCCTAATGCAAGCCACACACTAGGCACCCTGTCAACGTTTGCTAAAAGAATGAGATGTGCTAGATGGGTTACCGCAGCTTCCTCTGCTTGCCCCTGCCCTCTGGGACTTTCAGAAAAGTTAGCTGTGAGTTTTCAGGTTTTTTTGAAGCTGTAAATTTCCTGCAGACGTGGTACCTCTTTTTGAATGATTATCATGGTAATATTTTTTTTTTTGAAAGACTTGTTGCCCAACTCTAAATACTTTATACGTCGATATTTTGTAGTTCTCGTAATCATGGAGAAAAGAGCCTCTTATTTTGTCATTTTGTTTAACAATGAGTGCCTAGTAACAGAACAGTGGGGCAGGAGATGAACTTGATTCCCATGAAATGCAGAAGAAACAAAGGCAGTGCAAGCTGCTGGGAGGGAAAGTGGACAGAGTATTGTTAGTCTGGAGCTTTTTTTTTTTTTTTACTGATTCAAGCTGAGCCGTTTATTAGCTATGTGATCTTAGGCAGATCAGCTAACCTTCCTGGGTTTGTACTCCTTATCTGTCAGATAAAAAGAATGAACTTGATCTCTGGAGTTACATTTAATTATAAAATTCTTTGTCCCAGCCTCTTTGTGTTAGTCTTGTTTTTGGAAGAAACCAAACACCCATTTTAAAGACTAAATAGGTAACTGCTGAGAGAAACGCCAAACACCCGATGTGTCTATGCAGGAAGACAGCACCCTGTAGTGAAAAAAGGTGAAATTACAGGTTACAGGACCTACTTCGGTTTATTGACAACTTGAAAACTGCCCGATGAATTGAGAACAGTTTGGGCAAAGAAAGCCAGAAAAACGGAACAGAGTCCTGAAATACCATTTTAACTCAGGTTTCAAGGTCATTTTATTTACCCTTAGGCAAGAGGGAGTTTAAATGATCGAGGAGACCGGTGGCTGGTAATCTGCTGATTTGTATTCTTTTTAAAGGGAGAGGAGAGATTTTGAAGTTTCAGGCAAATCACCCTTATGCTGCAGTTTGAATGATTAATAAAGGCTGCATGCTCAAGGAGCTCCAGGCTTTTTCCAGCAAACGATAAATACAACGTGGAGGCTTTGAGGCTGAATTTTACAGCGCTATTTTAGAGCTTAGCCAGACAGGGGTTTGAATTTTAATTCTTCCAATGAATATCTTTACTACAGTTATTCAACCTCTGGAGCCCTCGGTTTTCTCATTTGTGAAATGTGCAAGTAATGTCTAGGGTTCCTGGGTGGCCCGAGGTCAGGCGTGCTCAGCCCAGGATCAGGGACATACCGAGTGCTGGATAACGACTTTTCCTCTCTTCAGCCCTCCTCCCTTCTAAGCTGTGCAAACACTGAGAGATAAGTATGTTCTGAATGAGCAGAATGTGAGGTAGGAGAACTTGTACCATCAGTGGCTCTGACAACTAAAGTAGAATCTTTTTTCTGACTGGAACTTCCTTTGAGGATTCCCAAATCATATGGCCTATGGGCTAAATTGCCTGTTAACCATTTTTTACAAAAATCTTTTGTTGTGTAGAAGAATTTTAATTTGATATAGTCCCATTTGTTGATTCTTGATGTTATTTCTTTATTTTTATTTTTTATTTTTTATTTTTTTTAGGTTTTTTGAGACAGGGTCTCGCTTTGTGGTTCAGGCTGGCCCTGAGCTCAGCCTCAAACTCACATCACAATCCTCCTGCCTCTGCCTCCCGAGTGCTGGGATTACAGGCTTGAGCCACCATGCCCGGCACTGTTGTATGTGGTACTGGTTGCTGCTGGGTGTGGGTCTCCACACCCAGTATTGTTATGTGGTTACCGGGGAATCGAACCCGGGTCCTTGCGCTTGCAAGACAGGCGCCGGAACCACTGAGCCAACTCCCCGGCCCTATTTTTATTTTTTTTAAGTTTTTTTGAGACAAGGTCTCGCTCTGTGGTTCAGGCTGGCCCTAAGCTCAGCCTCAAACTCAACATCACAGCAATCCTCTGCCTCTGCCTCCTGAGTGCTGGGATGACAGGCGGGAGCCACCACGCCCAGCACTGTGGTATGTGGTACTGGTTGCTGCTGGGCATGAGTCTCCATGCCCAGTATTGTATATGGTTACTGAGGATTGAACCCGGGCCCTTGTGCTTGCAAGACAGGCGCTGGAACCACTGAGCTAAATCCCCAGCCCTTGATGTTATTTCTTGTGCAATTGGGCTTCTGTTCAGAAAGTGTGCCTACACTTCTGACTTAGTTTTATCTATTTCATATTTCAGCAGTTTTTCTGTAATACTTAGATCTTGGGAACATTTTGATTCTAGTTTTGTACATAGTGAGAGAAATAGGTCTAGCTTCAATCTTATGCATGAAGACGGATATACATAAAATCCTCTCATCTCTTTTGTTAGAAATAATAAAAGTTCAGCCCTACAAGCAAGAGAAGACTCTGTTAATACACTAGCATAAAAAGCTGATTGAGAATTTTCCTTTATCACTGTTATAAGATGGTCTGATTTGGGCCCAAGGCAGTAAAAGTACTATCTGGATTGAGAATACCCTGAAAGAGTCATCTGTTGTAGAAAGTGCCTTGACTTCTTGTTTGAACATGGAGATGAAATGATCTATTGTGAGAAATCTGTAGCAGAAAGCAGAAATGCTCCCCTCACCAGCAAGGTCTCACATGCTCCCTGTCTAGGGTGAACTGTATCTGGAAACAGATTGTAGGACATACTATGGAGCTCTGGAGTTGGCCAGCCTGAGAGTGAATCCCCACTCTGTCACCTGCTACACATGTGACATCGTGCAAGTGACTGAATGTATTTAGGCTTTGGTGCCCTTAGACTCGAAGTAGGGATTTTAACAATGTCTTCCTCTAGGATCTGGTATACTGTGAAATAAGATAACCTAGAGAAAGTTTTAGCACAATCTCTAGAGGTAGGATTTTTGGGATAATTGGAATGATGCAATAGGAAAGCTTTGATGTAGCAATTTGTTCACAGATATTGATCAATTAAATAGTTTCAAATGGAAATTGAAAGATATTGATGAAGAGAAAGGCTGACATTGATTTATGTCATCAGGAACTTTTACTGTACTCATAATAGTTTAGTCAAATTATTCATTTTAATTTGTGACTTTTCAAAGGGAGATTTTTTTTTTTTTGAGACAGGGTCTCACTCTGTAGTTCAGGCTAGCCCTGAGCTCACTATGGAGGTAGCCCAGGCTAACCTCAAACTCACAGCAATTCTTCTGTCTCTCTCTCCTGAGTGCTGGGATTATAGGCATGAGCCACCATGCTGGACAGTGTGATATGTGGTACCAGGGATCGAATTTGGCATCTTGTTCTTGACAGGCAGATGCTGGAACCACTGAGCTAAATCCTCAGTCCTTTAATGGAAATTTTTTTTTTTGAGACAGAGTCTCACTTTTATAGTTCAGGCTGGTCCTAAACTCAGCCTCAAACTCAGCACTCCTCCTGCCTCTGCCTCCTGATTGCTGGGAATACAGGCTGGAGCTACCACTTCTAGCATTGTGGTAGGTGTTACTGATTGCTGGTGGACATGAGTCACCACGCCCGGCATTGTTGTATGTGGTTACCAGGGACTGAATTTGGGACCTTGCACTTGTGAGGCAAAGTGGAACCACTGGTCTAGGTCCCTGGCCCATACCTTCAGCAGTTTTCAAGACAAGGTCACTAAGTTGTTCAGGCAGGCCTCAAACTTTCCATCTTTCCTCAGTCTCTTGAATAGCTAGGGTTACACGGGCGTGCCTTGCTAGGGTCTTTTGAGTGGTGACGCATTTATGTTGGAGTGCTGAGGACTGCACGTCGAACACCATGTGTGCTCAGTGTGTGCTGTACTATTGAGCTATGCCTCCAACGTCAGTGACTCTTAAAACTTGACATAATTTGGTTCAGTGTTGGGGATGTAACCATAGATTTAGGTATGTTAAATTCATGCGTTTCCATTGAGCTACACTCCTAGTGTTGATGGATTTTAAAAAATTGAGATATAGTTTGCTGGGTAGGATGGCACGTGCCTGTAATTCTAGCACTCGAGAGACTGAGGCAAGAACTTGGCAAGTTTGAATTTCTCTCGGGCAATGTAGTGAAATTTTGTCTCAAAAAATAAAAGAACTGGAGATTTAGCTGAATGTAGGGGATCTGGTACTAGGGTTCAGCCCCTAACCAAAAGAAAATATTGAGATATTATTGATATAACAAAGTTCACCATTTTAAAGTGTCCTTTGTGTTTTAGGGTATTCACTATGTGACACAAACATCACTAACTCTAGAATACCTCTATTACCTCCTCTTCACCTCAGAAAAGAAATCTGTTAGCAGGTACATTTTCTCCCTCTCTGCACCTGTTGGAAAAAAAACCCTGCTTTCTGTTCCTGTGGATTTATCTATTCTGGAATATCATTTTAAAAGAATCAAATTATAAGTGCCTTTTTGTGCCTGGATTCTTAACATGTTTTCAAGGTTCATCCATCTTGTGCTATAAATCAGTGCTTTGTCCTTTTTATGGTTGAATATTTTTTATATTTAAATATTGACATTTAAATTATTTTATCTTTTGGTGAGTATGAACAATGCTGCTATGAACATTTGTGTATGAGTTTTCCTAAAAGTCCAGTAATTATCTTAGAATATATGGGTTAGCATTAAATTCTTAGTTTGCTTTCTAGAAATGTAAATTAAGCCAAAGTTGTTAGTGCATGTATGTAATCTCAGCAGGGAGAATCACTTCTGAGTGATAATTTACTTGAAGCAGTATTCAAGATTCTGTAGATAACTTTCCTGCAGCATACTGATGCCAAAAGACATTTAATTGGGTTGTTGGCTTTTTTCTGTTTTATTCCATTTGAGACTCTTTAAATAAAAAAATTTTTTTTTGAAATAATAAAAGAAAATTACCATGGAATCTTTTGTTTGGGGATACTTTGGGCTCTTTTTATTTTTTTTGAGACAGGGTCTCGCTTTGTAGTTCAGGCTAGCCCTGAGCTCAGCCTCCAACTCACATCACAGCAAACCTCCTACCTCTGCCTCCCGAGTGCTGGGATTACAGGCATGAGCCACCATGCCCTGCACTGTGGTATATGATGCTGATTGCTGCTGGGGTGAGTCTCCACACCCAGTATGGTATGTGGTTACCGAGGATGGAACCCCAGTCCTTGGGCTTGCAAGACAGGCGCCGGAACCACTGAGCCAAATCCCTGGCCCACTTTGGGCTCTTTGATAGCAACATTATATTGAAAATATCTCAGCTATGAGAAGGAGTTTGGGAACCCAAAAATGTCCTTGGATTTCACTTTTTAAAAAGTTGATTCTAGGGCGGGGGATTTAGCTCAGTGGTTCCGGCACCTGTCTTGCAAGCCCAAGGACCCGGTTCGATCCCCAGTAACCACATACCATACTGGGTGTGGAGACTCACGCCCAGCAGCAACCAGTACCATATACCACATACCACAGTGCCGGGCGTGGTGGCTCACGCCTGTAATCCCAGCACTCCGGAGGCAGAGGCAGGAGGATTGCTGTTAGGAGTTTGAGGCTGAGCTCAGGGCCAGCCTGAACTCCAAAGCGAGACCCTGTCTCAAAAAACCTAAAATAAAAGTTGATTCTATGCCATAGAGATGCGGTGCATATATGTATTCTTCAAGTTCAAGAAAATCTATCATTATCGTTATAATATTTTTGAGAAATTAAAATTAAAATTTAATCATTACCTTATTCATATGAGGAACATTTTTTTTTAACATTTTGTCAGTTTTATTTTCAATGCTTGTTAAAATAAAACATAGAGGTAGGATTTAGTTTAGTGGCAGTGCCACCTGCCTTGCAAGTGCAAGGTCATGAGTTTAATCCCTGTTATGAGGGAAAAAAAAAAGGCTGGGTATTTAGCTCAGTGAGGTCTGCCTTTGATGAGGTCTGCCTTTGATCCTCTGGTATCGAAAAGATTCTCTCAAAACCAAAAAAGCACAAAACATTATAGTTTTCTAAATTACATCTGTTATGCAATAATTTAAAAATTAACAAGTAGGCCATATATGAAAAGAAAAATCACCTGTAATCTCAGGATTCAATATAAAACAGCCATTGTATTGTTTCTTAACAGACTTCAGTCTGTCTAACTTGTAAGCCACAGACATCTTGGACAACTTAAGTCATCAGTGAGGAAGAATTCCATTAAGAAACGTATTTTTGAGGAATTGGAAGACACACTATGAATATCAACACTTCAAATAATGCCACTGGTGATATTCAAAGGTAAGTGTTCAGTCTTTCTTCTGTTGAAAATGCTCAGGCACAAGGACAGAACACAGAAGTTGCTGGTGGAACTAAATGTAAGAATTCTCATGGGATAATGTGTCAACTTACTTTTCAGTTTTATTGGACCTAGACTCCTAGAGAGGTGATTGGATCTTGAGGATGTTCTGCTCATTTAGTGTGTTAGTACATGACATTCATAGCTAAGTGTGTCATTTGAAGGAGGTCAGTCGCTGAGGGTGTGCTGTCGAAGGGTATATCTCTGTGTGGTACCCTTTCTCCTGTGGTGCCCCTCCCACCGCCACGAAGTGAGTAGCGGTGCTCTGCCACGCCCTTCTCTGATGACATGCCTGCCTCGGAGCCCGCTGTCCATAGACTGACAGCTCTCAATTCGTGAGCTCAGTTAAACCTCTCCTCCTCTAAGTTGTAGTTGTTTGCTTGTTGTCTAAGTGACAAGCTGACTGATACAGACGGTAAGGAGAGTAAAAATTTCTTGGGTCTGGGAGAGTAGAATGATGATTGTTATGATTTGTGTCTAGATGTCTCTCCGAAGTCTCATGAGCTCATAGATGTGGCTTTTTGAAAAGGCTAGAGCTGGGGTACATGAATGTGGATTAAAGGAATGATAACTGAATTAGTCCACTGATTTGTTTAGCATAGTTCTGTGTATGGATAACGGAAAGGCCTGCCCTGGTTATAGGTGCCATCACCCAAAAGGCTTGTATCCTGGATGGGATACAAGAGCTCTCTGGTGCTTGGGGCCTTCTGCCTAACTTGCCATGGACTGTTTTTCTACGATGCCCCTCTGCCATGTTGCCCTGTGTTAGAGCCAGCTGACCATGGACTGACATTATTACAAACTCAGCTGAAAACCTTTCCTACTCTAACTTTGGGTGTTGGTCATTTGGTCTCAGCAATGCAAACAGTAACTATGACAGTGAGGCTATATTTTGGATCTGAAGTGTTCCTCTCAGTCTCATGTATTTGGAAGGTGATTGGGTCCTGGGAGCGCTGTACTCAGCCATGGATTTGTCCACTGCTGACTTCAGTGCTGTGTGGCCCGATCAGAAGAGGTGGATCCCTAGGGGTATGCTGGGAAGGCCAGGTCTCCTGTCCTGGCTCTTTTCCCTCTGGTTTCTGGCCACTGTCATGTAAGCATTTTGCCTCTGGGAGCCAGTCAGAGATCGTAACTGTGAGACCTTTCCTCTCTTAGGGTGCCACATATTGTTTCTCAGACTTTATGGGGTTGTTATCCTCTTTCAAGATCCATGTTTTTGAGCTCTCTCCTGTCAGTACAGACTGACTCTGTTCTGTTAGTTTCGTATATAGTTTCATATATTTTTACTTATTGACATTTGTGTTTGGTAATTACTTTCTTTTGCCATAACCTCTGGCTCTAGTTTCTCTTACTGCATTGCTATAGTTGAATTCATGGCTCTGCTTACACATTCTTGTACTTGTAGCTTCTATTGTTAATGACTCTTTTAGTTGTTATCTCTCAGTTTACATTTTAAGAAGATGCATCTAATTGCTCTAGTTCATCTTTTTTTGCACCACTGATTTCTTTCTGTCTTTGAGTAGTATGTCATAATACTCAGTGTCACCCATTTTTCAATTTGTCTTTGTTTTGAGACAAGCCTCACTAGATTATCTAGCCTTGTTTTGAACTTCCTATGTTGCCCAGGCTGCTTTGACTTTTTTTTTTTTTTGTTACTGGGGATGGAACTCAGGACCTTGTGCCCGTCAGGCAGGTGTGGAACCACTGAATTACGTCCCTGACCCTGGGTTCAAATTTGTGATTCTCCTGTCTCAGCCTCCAAAGTGCTGGGATTATAGCCATATGCAACTTTGCCTGGTGAAATCAGTCATGTTTCTTTTATTTTAGGTTTTTTTTTTTTTTTGAGACAGGGTCTCACTTTGTGGTTCAGGCTGGCCCTGAGCTCAGCCTCCAACTCACATCACAGCAATCCTCCTGCCTCTGCCTCCCGAGTGCTGGGATTACAAGCATGAACCACCATGCCCGGCACTGTAGTATGAGGTACTGATTGCTGCTGGGGTGAGTCTTCACGCCTAGTATGGTATGTGGTTACTGAGGATGGAACCCGGGTCCTTGGACTTGCAAGACAGGTACCAGAACCACTGAGCTAAATCCCTGGCCCTGTCCTGTTTCTTAATAACTAAATTATTCTGTGTAATTCTGAGGCAATGTTGGTGAACCCTTTTAAGCTTTCCATGATGGCAAACAGCTGGCTGCTCCATGTGTGCCATAGGTTCACCACTACTATTCTAGGATCTGAATAAAGTTATTTATATTTAACTTTAATTTACTTTCTGTTATTTGCAGATAGGTCTTTCTGAACAACTTAGATCAATATAATTATCTTTTAATAGCCATGTCTTTTAGGTTTACCATGTTGAAGCATGTAAGAACTTATAAAAAATTGCTGAATAGTACTCCATTTTATAGATACACTATATTTTGGTTACAAATTCACCAGTTTTGAGCATTTATTTTCACCTTTTGGCTAATGAATAATATGAGTATTAACGTTTGCATATGTCTTTATATTGACATACTTTTGTTTCTTTTGCTGAGTACATTCTTAGAAATAGAACTCTTATTTCATAAATTTATGATAACAATTTTAAATTATTTATTTTTTTGTGGTACCAGGGATTAAACTCAGGACCTTGCCGTTGCCAGGCAGGCATGGTACCACTAAGCTAAATTCCTGGCCTCTTGTTTTTTTTTTTTTAGGTTTTCTGAGACAGGGTCTCACTTTGTGGTTCAGGCTGGCCCCGAGCTCAGCCTCAAACTCACATTACACAATCCTCCTGCCTCTGCCTCTTGAGTGTTGGGTTTACAGGCGTGAGCCACTATACTCAGCACTATGGTATGTGATTCTGATTGCTGGTGGGTATGAGTCTCCACACCGAGCATTACTGTATATGGTTACTGCGGGTGGAATCCAGGCCTTTGTACTTGCCAGGCAGGTGCCAGAACCACTGAGCTAAATTCCAGGCCCCAGTTTATTTCTTTTTTAAAAAATGAATTTATTTCTGTCTTGAATTTGAAGGAACTCTTTTTTGTCTTTTGTTTTCTATAATTTGCATATAATTGTTTGGTTTGAAGCTCATATCCTTTAGAATTTAGAATTAGAAATACTGTTTCTTTTAGTAATTTCCTGTTTTCCAGAGAGGCAGCATGGTGCAGAACTTGAGGGCACACCATGAAAACAAGATGCCAGGTTATGAATTCCTTTTCGTAGAGCCCTGTGAATTTGGGCAAATCACTGTATTTCCTATATGGGCCTCCCATGAGATAGAGGATGAGGATCTAATTATTTTATTTTGTTGTTAGTCTTTCCGTTTTCTGCTCTATGTTGACACCCATTTTCAAAAATGTTTACCGTTTAGGGCTCTAATGTAAATTAAGTTTTCCCAGTTGCTTTCTTTGAGTCCAGCTTTCTTAATTGAACCAATCAACTTATCCACCTATTTTCCAGTTTACTGTATAATATTTCATTGGTATTGTCTCATTTTTTGTGCTCTTTCCTCTTGTGGGTTTCTGTCTATCCATTCTATTTGTTGTTATTTTAATTTTGAGGGGCAGGAAGAGTGTGTGTTAGTCTACTATTATGAAGCAGAAATCTGCATTTTAAATTTGTATACATTCTTCTAGTATTACATTTGTAGCAAGTAAAATACATTAATTAAAAAGAACTCAGTTTTGTCTTTTCCAGAACTACTGTGCTTGTGATATGATTAGACAGTTTAAACTCAGTCTTACTTTCTTATTGCTGAGACAAAATACCCAACACTCACAATTAAGGGAGGAAAGGTTTATTTAGTTTGTAAAGTTTTTGGTCCATTATTGGCTGGATCCAAGGTAGGGTAGCATGACAGACAGATATCACAGAGGAGAAACAGTTTATGGTGTCAAGCAGTAAAAGCAACAAGGGACTTCAAGAGCATCTTTTTGCCCCTTTTTATCTTATCCAGCCTATTTAGGGCGGGAGCACTCACACCCTTAATCCTAGTGCCCCTGATTTTTGCTTTGCACCATGAATCAGTTGCAGAGTAACACACTCTAGATCTAGCCATGTATGAAAAAGCCCCACTCATGACTGCATGAGGCTTTGGAGGACATTTAGACAAAAGCCATGATAAAAACTTGTCTTGAACTATGTAGTAGATTTGAAGAGGACAGTGGTTTGTTACTAATAATAAACTAGTTTGTATTTCTAACTTTTCGATGAATATATTGTACTAGACTGTAAATTTAAGTCAAGAACCTTATATTTTCCTTATGTTTTGTAAATAATATCAGACATGCAATAATACAATAATATCAGACATGCTATAAATTATATTTTGAGAATCATTTTGTTATGGTCTTGTTTTGTAGGTTGAAGAATGCCTCCTCAGATGTGAAACAAATGATTAAAAATGAAACAGACTTGGATATTACGGCTGATCTTAGAAAGAAACTGCATCGGGCTAAGAAAGAGAAATTAGAAATAACAACTAAGCACAACGCAGAGGTAGAATTTATTTTCCTTTCATTGTTAGAATTTCC
>PVIR01041935.1:0-12599 GCA_004026965.1 Petromus typicus | reverse complement strand
AGGCTTAACTTTGAATACCTCACACCCCGCAAGGCTACACTTCACTCACACTGAACATGTGGATCATCAAGAATGTTTACTGCTATAGATGCTAGAAAATATTTTCCTTCCTCTTGTACACTGTTGACCACTTTGCAGTTGTTATGGCTTTTATCTAGATGTCTCTGTATGGTCATAGGTGAGACTTTCCCAAGGGGGAAGAATCTAGGCCATGTAAGGGTGGGATTGACTCACAGTGCAATGCCAGGACTAAAGGCATTAGCATTAAAGGTGTGAGTAACCCAGAAAAAATATAAAAGGCAGGCTATAAAAGAGGCTTGTCATTTGCTTTTCCTATCTTGTGCCTGGCATGAGCTGTTTCTCTTCTGTGATGCCCCTGTGCAGTGCCACCCTGCCTCGGAGCCAGCTGACAATGAACTGAAGCTTCTACACACTGCGAGCCACATAAACTTTCTCTTTTAACTTTCAGTGTCATGCATTGTGTCTAAGCAATGAGTAAAGTAACTAAGATAGCCATCTTCATCCAACTTTTATTCAGTATACAGGATGCACCTTGGGCTTTTTCCTTCTCTAAGTGGGTCGATCATATCTTTCAAAGAAGAATAATTGAAGTAGGAAGGTTATGCTGTTAATAATAATGTAACAATTGTAAAGCAGAACAACCTGGGAAAGCAGAACACGAGATCAGTTATTTTTAAAGTCCTCACCTTCCTACTTTTAGATAGTAAATATCATTGTCTCAATTTGACTTACAACATTTTCTCAACAAGTGGAAACTTACAAATCAGCATCTTTTAACCACTCCTCATTTTATTCTTGTTCTAGGAAGATGTATAAATTCAATGTGGAAGTAGTTATTAACTTTATAGAAAGCTTCAGTGTCATTTATAGAGAAAATGTACCCTATATTCAATTTGAACATGTATTCTGCACAGTTTAAAAGACATGAAACAGAGACTACACAAGTTTCTTGTATAAGAAGACAATTTTAAAATGTATCATCTTCAGTATCAGTTCTAGATATTAGATGTGTGATCATAATTGAGTCAATCTAAATTTTTTTTTCAGGTTTTTTGAGACAGGATCTCACTTTGTAGCTCAGGCTGGCCCTGAGCTCAGCCTCAAACTCACATCACAGCAATCCTCCTGCCTCTGCCTCCTGAGTGCTGGAATTACAGGCATGAGCCACCATGCCCGGCACTGAGGTATGTGGTGCTGATTGCTGCTGGGTGTAATGCCCAGTATGGTATGTGGTTACCGGGGATCGAACCCGGGTCCTTGAGCTTGCAAGACAGGCGCCAGAACCACTGAGCTAACTCCCCAGCCCATAGTAAAAGTATCTTACTTGGAGTCAGCACATCCACTCGATCACTTAATTGTTTTTAAAAAGAGATAGAGGATATCCTCATAAGTGAAATAAATAGGGCACAGATAGGTACATATCGCATCTTTTCTCTGGTATGAGAAAATAAAGATGTAAATGAGTCCTAGAATTGTATGTTATATATTGTAAAATAGAAAGTGCTCAACGTAAAATAGGGTGAAGGGGAAAAAATGATGAGATTGTAACAAAAAAGTAAGGAAACAAATTTTGTGTATATGGGGGGGTGGTAGGGTGGGTAGGGCTATGGGAAAAAATGAGAATTAAGTTGTGTCTTATACTGGTACAAATCCTCATTATGGAGTGCAATCATGATGCGTTTATGTAATGTACCAATAAAGATTAAAAAAAATTTTAAAAAGAGGGATAGAATGTAATTAGCTGACAGAAAAAGTGATTGTTTTTTATTATGAGCGGTTTATTTACACCAAATCACTGGATAACAATTTACAAATTCAATGATATGTAAGAAACCATACTCACTATTTGTTGAATGGTTACTATGAGATTTATTCATTCTTACAAAAAAAAAATCCTTAAGGCAGAATATTGTTGCCTGAATAGTCTAGATGAAGAAATTAAGGCATAACGAGATTTAATAATATTGCCAAGTATTCTCAGTGCTGGCAAGTAAATAAATGTAAGAAAATACTTACAATAATAATAATACAGCAAAAATGTTATACAGCCCTTCCCTGGTGCTAGTCTTTAGGGCAAATAGCCCAGGTGCTGTGCTGTTCTGCTTTCTGTGGAAGATGGATGGCAAACTCCATCAGCTGCCACTAGAAGAAGATAGTACCATCAGCTGTAAGCTGTTTCATTCTGACTCTGTGACATAAATTACAATAAAGTACGATCAAAATCATGAGATGTTCCTCAGCCTTTACGTCTTGTTCAATGTCTTAAGAATTATTACAGGCCTCGTTATTTATGATATTCCTAGGAAAGAATAGTGTCACAAAATGGGAAAGAGTTATTCTGTATAATTCTTTCCATTCCATGAGCAAAGTGGGAAGCACTCAACTTCCCAGAGCAATAATGAGCAGTCAAATTGGACTAAGAGATCTTGACTCGATGAACACATTTTAATTATTCTGTTCTGAAATAACAGATGTTTTCTTTATGGCCTGAGGGGCATATCTTCATTCTTTTTTTTTTATTATTATCTTTATTGGTACATTAAATATACACATCATGATTGCACTCCATAATGGAGATTTGTACCAGTATAAGACACAACTTAATTCTCATTTTTTCCCATAGCCCCACCCACCCTACCACCCCCCCATATATATAAAATTTGTTTCCTTACTTTTTTGTTACAATCTCAACGTTGTATATCTTCATTCTTAAAAGGGATGAAAGCAGCCTAATTCTAAAATGCAACGTGGTAAAATCCACCTTATTCTCTACATAGATAACTGTGGTTTCAGTGCTGAGAACGGAATAGGACTGAGTGTGAAACAGATCAAATCAGTGAAGCAATGTGTGCTGTCATCTAGATAAGCCGATGATGGTCAGCACCAGCAGTGGAAGTCCTGCAAAGCTGTCCATTTCCAGACAGAATTCAAAGCCACGCTTCTGAGAACAATGAAGATCAAGCTTGAGAAACGGGAAACAGCAAAGATGCTATCTGACATTTTTTCTCAACTGGGTGAAAGAAGAAATCTAATTTGGGACATGAAAGGAGTGCCTTGGTGCTGAAAAAGCAATCAAGTGTTCCATTTTGTACTTTGAAATGCTTAATTTATATACAAGTTGGAATTTTGAGGAGAGACTGGAGCTAGAGATTTATGAGAAGGAATTAACAGGAAGACTCTGCTAGAGCGGAGCCCAGAGTGGAAGGAATCTTGTCCCAGCCTACACAGCAAAGGACTCCAACTATCATCAGGTCACTTCCTTTCCTTCTTGAACCCATCTTTAGATTAATTTTTGGCAGCCTTTAAAGTTCGGTGTGCCCTTGAAGTTAGGTATGCATTTAGTGAAGTCCCGATGGAGAACTTTTAGAGTTTCTTTTCTTTCTATTAGCGAAGAGGAAGAGCATCAGAGAGGGAAACACGTAAGCCCGTTTGTTACACATATAGATGGAGGCCAAAATGAAATCCGCTATTTTATCTTAAATAACATAATCTAATGTTTTCAAAGTATGACATTATTTTCCTTGTTTCATGGTGATAAATGGCAGAGTTTAAGGAGGCAGAGAGTCTGGAGGAGCAACTCCAGAAAGTCCAGGGCCACTGCCCCATTTGTAGCCAGAGTCATACATGGTTATTTACATCTGAATTAATTAAAATTAAATAAAATTTAAAATTCAGTTATTGTGTCATATTGGCCATATTTAAAGTGCTTAATAAGTATGTATGACTTGTGCTACTATATAAGGTAGCAAAGATATAAGACATTTTCCTTATCACAAAAATTTCTCCTGGTCAGCATTGGTTTATTGTCCCAAAGCGCTCTCTCTTTCTCTTTCTCTCTCTCTCTCTTTCTTAAATTACAATCATATGACATAACTCCTAGTAATATAAGAAGACACTCTAACCTATTGAATATATACGCTTAAAAACAAGTAATCAAGGAAACATAAATTAATATACCTAAGACATTTTTAATCCATCTGACTCAGAAGATACAAAATACTTAATAGTATTGTTTTGTTGTTTACTATTTTGAGACAGGGTCTTGCTCAGACGTAGTTCAGGCTCAATGTGAAGCCCTGGCCTTGAACTCATGGCAATCTTCATGCCTTGGCTCTCTGCCTGCTAGGGTGCCAGGGGTGGGCCACCATGCCCAGCTTTTAATATTAAATTTAAAAATTGAAAGTTGACTTAATCACTTTGGGTAGAAGTATCAATTGAAAGTTCATTTCAACATCAATTGGGCATTACCTGGTATAGCTGTGAAGATACAGATCGTATCCAAAAAGCAATCAATTATATCCCTAACTTCTTCCATGGTTTCACAGTTCAGTGGTGAAGCATTTCTGTTTCTTAATTTTCAAGAGTAAAATAATTTTTAAATGTAAATATTCATTATAGATGTGTCATGGTATATTCATATCATAGCTAAAAACAAATGAAATGTATGAAGTGTTTCAAATACAGATATATCTTAAATCCTAATGTTGAATCAAAGGAGCTAGATTTAAGATGGTATCCAACTGATGGTGCTACTTATTTAAATAAATGGTTAAGCCCTACAAACACTGTATTTTTTATGTGACATATGTGAGTCAAATACAATTCTAGCCATGAATGTGAAGATACCCACTACAATTTAATAAAAATTGCTCTGGGACAAAAGGGAAATTAGGAGAAAAAGGAAAACTCTTCAACTAAACATAGCATGGTTTATTTTTCTTTAAAGATCTCTCAAGTACATATGATACAATAATTTCTAAAATGCCAGGGGATATTGAAAAGGAAATTTGCTACATTATCTTCTAGTGATCTGAAAATGTAGAAAATACTGAATTCAAATCATCAAGTGTTTATGGTTATGTAAATAGAGGTTGAACCAAGTTGAAGAAAAATATGATACTTAGAATGAACATATATACTCTAAGTCCTGTGTGTGGAGCACAGGAGATGCATAATTCCATTTAATTCTCAAATACAACTCTTTGTAGTAGGAGCTGTTTTTTTTTCATATTTCAATGGAAAAAGTTGAATTATGGTGTGTTTAGATTTACTGTTGAAGATTAGAAGGAAAACACTGTCCCTCCAGGGCCCAGATACATCTCTTGGGAAACAGACAGACAGACAGACAGATAATTTTCATTTAATTATTATTCTACATGTCCATATACAAATACTCAATCATTTTATTATTCTTTGACATTTATTCTTGGCTTTCAGTTTACTATCACTGAACAACTAGAGAGTTTCTGTTGTACAAATTGAAATACAGTAAAAGGAATGGACTGACAGGCCTTGATAAAGGGCCTTGATATGGGTCAGGTGGCCGCTGATAAGGGCTTTGGCTCATCTAAGGATTCTCTCTGCAGATAGTAAGACTGAGTGAAGAGGATTTTGAAATTAGTTCAGAGGGAACAGGATATTACTGACAACTCGGGAGGAAGAGCTCAACCTAGAGGTTGGCATCACCACAGGATGGCAGATGGTGTGACTGAGGAGACAGTTATGGTAGTCTGTTTTGATACAATGTACCCCACACTCTCCTAAGCAGATGAGAATCTAAGACTGAAAGGCAGTTACAAGGTAGGATGGAAAGCACAAGCAGCAGACACCTGGTCACTAGAAACTTTGAATAATGAATTTAAAGAATAGTTACTATTAAGGCAAGACAAAATTCAGTTTCCCTCAGTATTCATTTTCATACAATATACGAATTTACACATGAAGGCTTTTATATTCTTCCTGTCTAGAACTTATGGTGTTGACAGAGACTCGGGTAATTATTCTTTATGAAGGAAAAAAATAATCTTCCCTGAACAGACTCTTGTAACATCTACAAAACTGATCTCCTGGCTTAGTGGACAATGAAGGTGTGAATCACTGGGGTGTTAGATCTTGAGAAAGGCTGAAATCACTCCTTTCAGCACCTGGCTTCTCATTCGGACAAAGAATTATGAGTCAATCATATAAGATGCAAAATATCAGCTTTTTGACAGGCTAAAATGGAAATGCCACACTTTTACACAAGACACAAGCATCGGTGGACATCATCAAGACTTTGTAAAAAGAAGGACATCTTCAGCTTCGAAGGAGAGAGAAAATCTGTGTGCAAAATATAAACTTTTCTAACTTTTCTGTTCTGCTGTGACTGCATCTACTCCACTTCTTGCAACTCGGTGCTCCCACAAAAGTAGAAATAAGCAGGGAGCGAGGTCCTTCCAGACCATTCTCCTGAGAAGCAAATGCAACTTTCCTCTCAGGTAACAGAGGTGGATGTAAGCATCTCTTACTACTGTGGACTTTTGAGCTTGCAGAAAGGAAAGCAAGCTCAAAAAGAAATTCTTTCCAGCCTCCCTCACCCACCTAAGCAACAACATGCTAGGCAAAATACTTGAGTTTTTGTATTTTCCTGTTTTTTGTGACTGTCCAAGGGCAGCGTATGTGATCTGTGAACAAAGCAACCGTCAGCGCATGAAAGAAATTCTTCGAAGAATGTTGTGATTAGTTTAACTGCTTGGTGAGGAGTGAATAGATTTCACTACTTTGAATTATTTTTTTGTAATTTGTGGTTTGGGCAAATGAAGCTGTTAACAATTACAAAATTATAAAAACTGTTATTTACTAAGAAAAACTCTAATAGTGAATGGCTATTAAATTTTTATATTCTAATTTAATTTTATTGTAGATAAAAACTAAACCTTCTGTTTTTGTTTATGTATTTAATTTATTATTTTTTTGGCAATACTAGGGATCAAACTCAGGCTCTTTGTTGTTGTTGTTGCTGTTGTTGTTGTTGTTTTTATTTGAAATCTTTATTGGTACATTATATATACACATCATGATTGTGTATTGTACTCAACAATGAAAATTTGTACCAGTATATGATACAACTTAATTCTCATTTTTCCCATACCCCTACCCACCCTACCACCCCACCCCTATATACATAAACTTTGTTTCCTTACTTTTTTGTTACAATCTCGTTATTTTCCCCCTTCACCCCATTTCGCTTTGAGTATTTTCTATTTCACAATATATAACATACATATTAGAACTCATTTACATCTTTATGTTCTCATACCAGAGAAAAGATACAATATTTACACATCTTTGACCTATTTATTTCACTTATGAGGCTATCCTCAAGGTATATCCATTTAAATATAAATTATTCAAACTTATCATTTTTTATGGCAGAGTAATACTCCATTCTGTAGAAGAACCACAGCTTTTTTATCCAGTCTCCAGTGGATGGACACTTGGGTTGTTTCCAAGATGTAGTAATCACAAACTGAGCTGCTATAAACATGAGTGCACATATGTCACTGTGATATGAATCTTTTCATTCTTGTGTGTATATACCTAGCAGGGCAATGGCCAGGTCAAATGGGACCTCCAATTCTAGCTTTTTGAGGAATCTCCAAACTGATCTCCACAGGGGTTGTATGAGTCTACATTCCCACCAGCAGTGGAGAAGGGTTCCTTCTTCTCCGCAGCCTCATCAACATTTGTTGCTGGCAAATTCTGAGACACCAGCCACTCTTTGTGGAGTGAATGGAATCTTAGTGTTGTTTTTAAAGGCACAGCACAGTGGTCATCAGCCCTGATGTGAATTATACATTATATGACTTCCTGCCATACAATCTTTACTCTACTTTGCCACTGAGCATGCCTCAGCTTGGTTTAACTTCTCTTCAGCACACAAAATAAACTGTATAAGGTAGTGTATATTGTGGAAAATAAATACACCTATGCTATGTTACTGAGCTCCTTTCTGAGGTACATTCAAATATACATTTTGGTTGACCAGTTGTGCCTCCATGGGTGATCTGGATGGTGGAGACTTTTGATGGATCTTGGATGTAAAGAGCCAAGTCAAAAAATACAGGGGAAGAAAGAAGGAGTCAGAGGATAAAATATTACAACAATCTTTAGGAAAGTTTCAAGAACAAACTAGAAAAACTGCTCTGTTCTCCTCAATTGAACCTTTATTTCATCTCATTTAAAAGTATAATATCCTCCTTCTCATAGTATTTCATTGTGTTCTTTTTATAATCTGCAGAGAAAAAGTCATATGAGTTCAGGAAGTATTGTGCTCTTGCTGACTTCACCACCTACAACTAGGTAGAGGGCTTTTCTGCCTTGAAACAAGTTTAATAAGTATTTGTTAAAATAATTACTGCAGCAACACCCTCATTTCTTTAATTAAGATACTAAGATAAATCAGCTCTATAGGCACAATTGCGAAGTGAAACTTGGTGTTTTTTCAAAGCACGGAGCCCCCTTGCCAAAGCAGATATCCGCAGCCTATTTTAGCCAAGATGTTTTGTTCTATGCTGAAGTCAGAAGTAGCAAACCCATGCCTTGCTAGGCTTAACATGAGTATCCATCGCTGATTTCTAGAATGAAAATGAACATCCCAGAACAGCCTTCATTCCAACTGGTAATTAAATTCTCTTTTATACCCTTTCCTTATACAGCAATGTTTGCTTGTTTTGCTTATTTAACAGTAATGCCATCTTTACCACACACCAAATGCTCATATATGGGCTGATATCTGATTCTTTCCATTAATTTTTATCTTCATCTGAGCCACTATCATATTTTAGTTACTTTTCCCTTATAGTAAATCATAATACATTGTTAGAATGTTTATATCTTTAGTCTTCATCATTATAATAATTTGGTAAATTCTCAGTATTTATTCTTCAGTGGTATTTGAGAAAGATCTACTCTACCCCTTATTAAAAATTTTATTTGAATCTGTATTGTTATTGCATTCACTATGTGGCACAATTTGGAAAGAACTTGAAAGGATAATTTTTATAAAATATATGGCATATTAAATGTATAATAAAATGTATTAAAAACATGTTCTTAAATTAAGTACAAAAAATTCAAATGAATCATGCAACTATTCTTTGTTATCAGTACAATGAAAGTTTACCAGAAAAATCTATAGAAATTTAATTAAATATATCTGAATAGTTGATAAAATAAAACAGGATAAATTTAAGGAATGACACCGAAATGCCATGGACATATTATCATGAGAACCATAAAATCAAATCTGTATCCAAACATATAACACATGAAATTAGATAGCAAGAATGCATATGTGAAAGTGAAAATTTTATAAATAAATATGATACAACCACCAAGACTCATTAAGAGTTTCTTAAACAATGTATAAAGTTCTGAGTTCAGAGAGAACATAATTAAACTTAGATCCATTAACATTAAGACCCTCTATGCAAAGACACCATAAAATAAAATTGTAAACCATAAGAAGAAATCTAAATATTTTTATAAGATTCATTATCCAGCCTATATAAAATATTTCTATAAGTCAATCAGAAAAAGACAACGAACCCATCTTAGAATTGGGCTGCAAAAAACCTAGAAGTCTACAAGCAGAACCCAATTGGTAATTCTGGTCAGCACTCAGAAGGCAAAAATGCTAAGAGGAGTGAAAAGAGTACAAGCCAGGCTCATGGTGTTTTAGGTGGGAATGAGGATTCTACTGGGAACTGGACCAGGTCCACTAGTGTTACTGTCACCCAAAAGCTTTGCTTACATAATTCCTGTGGTCTGCGACTTCAGAGGAGATTGAGTTTAAATTCCATGGCCTCATGGATCTGGTAGACAAAATTTCAAAGGAGTCCCACATCCAAGCTGTGTCCTGGGAGTTGCTGGCTGCTTTTAGCCAGATCTACAGTGAGAACTGGAACCAAAAACAGAGCACAGAATTTCTGAAACTTACACTGTGGCCAGAAATAGATCACATATAAAATCAGGGCCAATGGAAGTGTGTTGAATACCATTAAAAAGAAACAAAAATCTAGGCCCAGGTAGACACATACCTGGAATTTCAGCAATCTGGGTGGGTGAAGAAAAATGAAAGTTTCAGCCTGGATTATGCAATTTAGTGATCCTTAGTGGAACCTGTCTCAAAATTAGAAATAAAAATGGAGCTAGGATGTAACTCAATACTAAAAACACACACAAACACATCTTCACACACATGCACACATACACACACTGTTTTGAAAAGGAACAAAGGAACAATGTCTTTAGCAGACCTTACAAGCTGGTGAGATTCTACCCACTCATCATAGACTTGTGAGTGCAATAGCACCTATTTTTCATGTGAGCAGAGAGCTCAGGGAATTTAGGACTGAAAGTCATTTAACTGTAGTAAAATACCCAAGCCATCACAGTATACTGATGCACATTGCAAAGGAGCTCCAGTTTGACCTGGAGAAATACTTGACATCGGCCTCAGGATTCTGGTATTATCAGCATTTAGAATGCAAGATCCATGGAGTCAAAAAGGCTTCCAAGCAGATGGGAAGACCTGAGAAGCCAGGCCAAGACCCCTGAGAGGGCAGCATAAACCTGTGGGAATGAAACCAAATGTACAGTGGAGAGTACAGAAAGCTGGAGAAGTCAGACTCATGTCCCCAGTAGGCTTCAGGTAAAGTCAGCACAAAAGAGTCCAAAGGACTGGGGTCATCCACACCCTCTGGAACTCATGTTTATCACCGTATGTCTTGAATACCAGATATGGAACTACAGGACTTAATGTTGCCTTGCTTGGCTTTAGTGCTGTTTTGCTCCAATTCTTTTCTGTTCCTCTTTTGAATGGGAACATTTAACTGTGCAATTAATTGTAACTTGGGGTTGGGTAAATTTTTTGTTATTTTATAAAGGTACACAGTTAATTGTGTGCCTTAAGTCTCAGAAGAAAGACATATTTTTTCAAAAAAATGTTAGAACTGCTGAAACTTTGAGGAAGGGATTATCACCTTCACCTGTACCTGGGACAGCTATATCATGTTAAAAGGAATTATGACCTTGTGTTTATTTATAGATTAACTATAATTTAAGGAATTCTGTCTATATCATGCAAACAAATGGTGGGATATAACGGTAAAGAAGGGCTGTCAACTTGATTGGCTTGGTATCCACGCAAAGGATTAGAAAAGTACGTTTCTCAGTGTGTTTGAGTAGGTGTTAGAGGTGGAATTTGGGGTCTATAGCTCACCACTCACCCCTCTCTGGCACCTCTCCTAGGCTTCACATGGCCAATGTCATAAATTAAGCATCTTTGTCACACTGTACATTTCTGTCATATGATCCTTCACTGGAGCCAGCTGATCATGGACTGCACTCTCTGAACCCGTGAACCCAATCCACCTTTTCACCTTCAGGTTGTAAACATGGGGGACCTGTCTCAGCAACAGAGAAGCTGAGACAAGTACCCTTTTTTGACTACTTGAGTTCTTTTGCTCACAGAAGACATTTCAAATGAATTTTTGTTTTCTTTCAAATTCGTAAATACAAAATCTACAAATTTATAAAGATGTAGATTTCAGTAGAAAACAGTGAGTTGAATATGACAAGTGTGGTGATACCACTGACATTTCCTGTATTTGTTTAGACTAAAAGTGCACACATAACCCCTATATTTATATTTGTTGTACTACTCTTGAGGTAAAAATTATTTCAACTCTGTTTTTTTTTTTTTCTTTTTTTTTCCCATTGCCTGTAGGGAGTCTTTCTGTATTTTTTATTCAAGCGCAAAAATTAAAACCACATGCAGAATTCAAAAGCAAAATATAGATTCTTTTCTTCTTTATTTTATTATTTGTTCTCAGGATATTCAAGAAAAGATTACTTTTTTCTGGAAATAACATTCAGTATCGTGAATGAAGGGATCTATTTCCCAGCTCATATCCACCACTTAGCGGTCTTAATTTCATCTTTTTGGTCTGAGTTACTTTTGACTAAAATGAAACGTTATGCATGCCTGTTTCCAAGTTTTTCTACCCTGGTGCTCAGCATTCACATGGCCTCTTGAGCAATTGTTGATGTTTATTCCATTAGCTTGGCACCTCTCAACTCAGGAGGCCATCGTTTCACCTGCAAACTTGATCATCTCCTTAAGTGCTCGTTATTCCAGATATTTTATATTAAAATACTGTTAAATAAGTCTGCTGAGCACTGGCACTGGCCCCTTGAGAATATTACTCTTAATAACTCATATTAGAGAAGGCAAAGTTTTTCTGAATTTTTACTTATCTTTAGATCTAGTTTTAACTAACTGTTCCCTCCAATTTCATGGTAACTACATTTTTAATGTCTGTTCATACTGAGCACTGAAGCTCTAGCCAAAATAATTTGGTATCTATCTAAAAACAAAAGACAAGCCAGATCTGTAAGCCCATTGTTGTAGAACTCTAACCGACAGGACAGACTGAATGGGAATCTGGAGGATTTATTTAAGATGTATACACTGGCTCAACTAACTCTTTCCAAAATAGTGAATGTTGAACAAAGAGAAGTTCCAGTTTATATATACTTTGTCAAAGGAGGTGGTTTTTCTTTTTTTTTTTTTAAATTATCTTTATTGGTACATTAAATATACACATCATGATTGCACTCCATAATGGGGATTTGTACCAGTATAAGACACAACTTAATTCTCATTTTTTCCCATAGCCCCACCCACCCTACCACCCCCCCATATATATAAAATTTGTTTCCTTACTTTTTTGTTACAATCTCAACATTGTCCC
>PVIR01041934.1:0-12496 GCA_004026965.1 Petromus typicus | reverse complement strand
GTCCGCTGCTCCTGAATAGGCAGAACCAATTTAGACAAAACGGTCCTACTCCCAATTTTTTTATACAGATTCAATGCAAATGTAATCAAAATACCAACAGCATATATTAAAGAAACTGTTTAAATCAAGCTTGCAGACATGGCTCATTTTGAAAATTACCCACGAAGAGAGGATGCTGCAGGAGAAAGAACACAATGACATCTGAGTGTCACAAAGACATCTGAGTGAAGAGGAACCTGTACATATACAACGGGAAGAGATGCACATTATCAAAAGTAATTTTGGAATACAAGAGCAAATAAAGAGGCATCACATTGTTTGACTTCAAGCTAGACTATAAAGAAGCAACCCATGTTTATAGCAGCTCAGTTTGTGATTACTACATCTTGGAAACAACCCAAATGTCCATCAACTGGATACTGGATCAAAAAGTTGTGGTTCTTCTACAGAATGGAGTATTTCTCTGCCGTAAAAAATTATAACTTTGAATCATTTATACTTCAATGGACATATCTTGAGGATATCCCCATAGGTGAAATAAATAGGTCACAGATAGGTAAATATGGCATCTTTTCTCTGGTATGAGAAAATAAAGATGTAAATGAGTCCTAGAATTGTGTGTTACATATTGTGAAATAGAAAATACTCAAAGTAAAATAGGTCAAGGGGCAAAAATAATGAGATTATAACAAAAAAGAAAGGAAACAAATTTTATGTATCTAGGGGGGGTGGTAGGGTGGGTAGGGCTATGGGAAAAAATGAGAATTAAGTTGTGTCTTATACTGGTACAAATCCCCATTATGGAGTACAATCATGATGTGTATATGTAATGCACCAATAAAGATTTCAATTTAAAAAAATGAAACAATAATAAAAATGCCATGGGATTGGAATAGAAATAGTCATATAGATCACTAGATCAGAACAAGGGATACAGAAACATCCTAGACTCATTCAGCTATTTTATCTTTCACAAAGGGGTCAAAATAACCTAGTGGGTGTTACATAGCTTATTTACTCTATAAAAACATCTTGGAAGTTCTGCTGTTTAATGAAGGTTGAAAGTGGACTCATACTTCTCACCATGTAGTGAACTAAAATTAGAATGGATCAAAAATCTAAACATTAAAACTGAAACATTAAACCTATTGAAAGATAAATAGGCAAAACTCTTGGAAACATAAGTGTGGAAAATTATTGTATAAACAAACTTACAGTTGTTGGAGAAATAACAGTGTGAATCAACAAAAAGAATTACATCACATTGAAAAGTGCATGTCCAGCAGAGGAATGGACTGAAGAGAAAGGATGAAGAATGGAAAAACACTATTCCAGGTATTCCTCAAGCAAAGGACTAACATCTACAACATAAAAATAACTCAAGAACTTCAGATCACCTAAAGCAAAAGACCATATCAAGAAAAGCTCATGCAAAATGAGCAGAAACTTTCAAGAGGAGGAAATCTAAGTCACTAACACATATGTGAAAGAAAAGTTAAACATCTTGGTCCATTCAAGCATGTGAACTAAGGCAATGGAAAGATTTCATCTTACTCTTGAAAGGATAAGAATCATCAATAAACCAAAGCTACAAATCCTGGTGAGCTGTGCTGAAAAATGAACTGTTCCACATTGTTGGTGAATTGTAAACAAGTACAACCAGTCTGGAAATCAGTATAAAACTTCTCAAAAGAATTAGAAATTCCATATTACCTCACTACCCCTCTGCTAGATATCTTATCAAAAGAACTTCTATGTCATACTACAGCAATACCTATGTACAAATGTTTGAACAGCACAATTCTTATTACCTAAAGCCAGAAGCAGCCTTCTAGTATACCCATCTAAGAGGACTGGAAAAACAAAATACAGCACCTGTGTATAATAGTATACTCCTCTACTATAAAGAAGGACAAATTTGAGATATTCATAGAAAAATGAATGCAACTGGAAAGTATAATGTTGAATGAAATAAATGAGGACACAATCTTAAATGTCATAACGCAGTGATAACAAACCTCTTACAGCTTTCTGTGATAACAAAGAGCACACACGCCATAGGTTCGCCATCAGTGCCATGAAGTGTCTCTCACTCGAGGCAGGCAAAATACAAAGTGCATAACAAAAGACAGATAGAAGGACACAGTGGAATAAATTCTTTGCAAGTGTGAAGAGGTCCAAAAGACAGAGGGTGCAAGGATAGTGGGAGGGCAAGGGAAAGAAGGAAAACAAAGACATATGTCTTACAGGAACCTAATGGCCTCAACACATATGAACACCCATAAACATGACATAAGACTGATATTGGCAACAATTACAACAGACAAGGGAATGAGGAGAGATAGGACGGGGGTAGGACAAGAAAGTATTAAAGATTCAAGCAGATAAGGATTGTGGACAAGATGCTTCCAAGATGACTATAAAGTAAACCTACTGGAAATAAATATTAAGAAAAATAAAACTAAATATTGTAACATGTTTTTGCATTGATCTTAAATTAAGGATTTAGATTTCTGTATTCAGTGTAACAATCCCACAACATGGTGAAATTTGTGGCTGTGAGGTCAACACAAGTGACGGTTATGCCAACAAGCAATGGCCACAGAATGTGATTGGAGGATGCAATAAACACAGGTGTATGAGGTGGTAACTCCTCGTCCTGCACTGACTCCCATAGTACACAGGGGTTCTTGGCTGGGCTTAGGCCAGCTCAAACTGTTTCAGTGACCACCCAGCAGTGAACCTCCAGTGCAGTCTGTAGACCACATCCCACATGGCCTACTGACTCAGGCTGAGGAAGAAATCTGCCCAAGAGGAAGTGGGCCTGGGCTGTTGGTGTCATTGGACCTAGATGAGTCATGATGCCTCTAGGTCAGGAGAAGGAGACTCAAATAGAATTTCTAACTTATGTTTCCATCTGGTCATTAGACCTCAGATGCAGAACCCAGGTGGCAAATGCAGGAAATTTCTTCTGAGTCACCTGGGAGGCTTGCCAAAAAATGTCACGGGCATTAGAGACTCTACCTGAATCAAAGAGAATAATAAACACATACATACATAATATATGTGTTACTGACATGGAAAGGTTCCTTTTCACTCAAATGTCTTTGCAGATGTTCTTTAAGATGTTTCTATTGGTCATTGTATTCTTTCTCCTGCAGCATCCTCTCTTTGTGGGTAATTTTCAAAATGAGCCCTGTCTGCGGAGAAGGAGCACCAGTGTGTACAAGGATGGAGATGTTGTGATTGGGGGACTTTTCTCCCTTTTTATGCATTTTTACTACACTGGTATATTTTACCTAGAACCTGTGAAGGATTCCTTTGTGGTGCTGTAAGTGTTTTTTCATGTATTTGCTTTCTTTCTTGTTACCAGAAAGGATAATACCTAAGCATCTGTTGGTGATTACATCCACATTCAGTCTATTACTGTGCCCCTATGTGGAACAGGGATGTGCCTGACCAGATAATTTATTGGATTTGATCAGATGCTGAGGCAAGGATTGCATCTGTCTTCAGAATCAGGAAGGACAGGGTAAGAAATACTGGTCTCTTCCTGCCATAGATGATCATTGAATCCTTCTCATGTTTATTATCATGTTCAGATGCCTTCTTAGACTTTTATTCTTGGACTCTGTCCCAGAATGATGTCTTTCTTTTGAGAGAAGGTCTTGTATTACCTGACCTACCAGTAATATCCTGAGGTTAAGCATTCCCTCTATGAGGCCTCCTGACCAGCTGCAGTACAGACATGTGATATTCTACACAGCAGGTGTGCTTTTCTTTACATAGTTTTCCAATCTGTGTTACATGTTGTCTTTATTGATGTTTTATTTCATACGTTTAATGCTGATAGACTCTGTTTTGCACACAATGACAAAATTTTAGGAATACAACATAGGTGAATCAGGAGAGTCTGTTGTCAAGTCCTTGAAACTTTTAAAACAATAGTCATTGCATTTGGTGAGAATGATAAAGAAGGTTTTATTTAATCTGGACACAGCATAGTGCATTAGAATTTATATTCCAATGGGGTTTTTGTCTGGGGAGGAGAATCTATACTGGGTTCTGAATGCTACATGGGACAAAGGGATTTTATATCTGAAGTGGACAATGGAAGTCCTTGGATGAGATTGACTCAGAGAAAACACAAGTGCAGTAAAGAATCTTGGAAACCAATCTGAGGATTCCAGCTTTGGGCAGCCCAGTGAGGTTACACAATATCTGAAGGAAGTGGGGAATCAGAATTGATCAGATACCAAGTGTCAACAGATTTCAAGAATATTTCAAGAGTGTTTCACAGAGTGTTTCTATCTCAGGGAGGGAAGAAGCCACCTTCTCTCTCTGTTGACCTCTGTTCTCCACCTGCACCAGCTCAGAATCAGTCTGATGCTCAGCTGGCCCCGTTTCACAATAAACCTAGTCTATGACTGTAAAGAATATCCTTGCAATTCCAGCATTTACCCCCAGGAAACAAGCATTAAGGGAAACATAAGAAAAATTTTAACTCTACTAAAATTAAAGGAAAATAAATTTTGGAAAGAATTACATATATATTTTTTTCTCTATTTCAACAGTGTCTTGCAAAATGTTACAGGAGGATATGGCCCATATATTTGGAAATGCCAGGATGCTGATATTTTAAAAAGTCTCAATAGCATCCTAAATTTCCCCCATCTATTTATAAATGCTACATTCTAAGGAGGGTGCAGTTTTTATGCTGTTCCGAACCATTTTTCTTACACAAAAATATGACATATACATTGACATGTACATCAATAACTTTGTGAAAACTCTTCCACTTCCACCACATATCCTGCAAAAGCAGCAAAATTCATCTCATCACAATTCAGATCTTTATAAATTTCTAATTGATGTTATATCTCATGTATATATGTTAAGAAGATTAATAAATACATAGTAGATTGTATTACAAAAGATACAGATGCATGGTCTGAGAATGAAATTGCATGAGTTGAAAGTTGTCTTTTTTTTTTTAAAGTACTTTTTCTAATGTTAAGGAACTGTCTCAAAAATAACAGACACTTTAGCTGGGCTTGGTGGCTTGTGCCTGTATTCCCAGTACTCAGGAGGCAGAGGCAGGAGGATTGTTGTGAGTTCCAGGCTCCCCTGGGCTACATAGTGAGTGCAGGGCCAGCCTCAACTACAAATCAAGACCCCATCTCAAAACAACAAGTTGTGTTTTATACTGGTACAAATTCCCATTATGGAGAGCAATCATGATGCGTATATGTAATGTACCAATAAAGATTTCAATAAAAAAACAACAATAACAACAACAGCAAAACACACACTTTAGCCAATTACACAATGAAATATTACTTATTTCATCCTTATCTCAATATAGTACCCTAAATAGATTATTGTAAATAGTGTGACACTGCTATATACACATTATTTTAATAAGTTGTATTGAATGTGTATTGTTAAGAATATTTTATTGGATGGCCTGTTATTTTTCATTTATATATATTGCTAGAAGCCTTTTCACTCATTCAAAACCATTTTACATATTTAGTTAAAGAAAAGTTACTTAAGCATGTACTACATTTTTTAAATGATTAACTGGGTTCACTATGAATATTTTGCATAGATTTTTCTTAAACTAAATATACAGGAAATTTCAGGTAGTAGAACTTTACTTTTCTTGTATATGTTTTGTTCCCCCTTACCACACATTCCAATGCATAATTGTGTAAATAAGACAATATTAATTCAAAAATTATCCAATGAACCTTCAATTCATTTTGAAATAGTTATATTTAACAATTTCCTTTCCATTTAAATAAAATTATAATTCATATTGATCAGTGATTTGTAATATGAACTCTAATATATGAAGGATATATGTATATACACATATAAATAATTATTCACAGCTCATTTCTCTTTTTTGAATTTTGTTGCATTATTGTATCATTATTATGTATTATTCTGTTAATTTAAATCTTTGTATTAAATGCATTGTTGATATTTCCTAAATTACCATGTCATTGCTGTTCTGAGTTTCTTCCAAAATAATAATTTCATCTTTCTTTTGCCATAAAAACTGTTATTTTAATTATGGTGCTGACTCTGCCAGAATGTTGAGTGAGCGTTATCAGGTGAGAATTATTCTCTTTGATGCTTTTATGTATTTACTAGAACACTGTGTTGTTTTAACATTGTATAACCGATAAGTAACGCTTTAGTTGGTACATTTCAGATATCCATAATGATTGCATTTATCATGGGGACTTTATACCTCTACATGACATAACTATTTTTCTTATTCTTCCCCTCTCTTCAGTCCATTATTTACAGTCTCCGTATTTACAAAAGGGTTTCCACTTTTTCCTTGTATTTTTGTTTCTCCCAACCCCTCACTAGTGCCTTTTCTAATTCTCTTCCTATACTAACATAGTATGATAAGAAGTGTTAACTATTGTTTTGTCACGAATGTTTTACCAAAATCATTATATTAAAATTTTATATTGAAAATACTGACAATTCTCATAAATTTATATTTTCGTTGGCTCACACTTTTTTGGTGGGAATCTTGGTTTATTGGATATTTTTGTGGATTTATGAGATGAATGATTTTCCTTTTATGAAATATTAACATGTGCTTCTCCAGTGAATTCTTTTTTTTCTTTTTACTTTTTTATTGAATATTTCTTTTATATTATGGCTCAGAAACTCCAAAATGATGCTAAATAATTCTAAAGATAATGTGGAACCCTAGCTGTAGTTCTTATTTTATTCAAAATTCTCTAGATATAGAGCTTCTTAGGAATATTTATCCAAAATCATACTACCAAGAAAAAAGAAGAAATGTCCTAAAGCTGAGGATTAAATATTTCAGTGCCAGTTCAAAAGAAACTCAAGTCAGTCATCTGCTTAGTCCAAAGTTCTACATGACCCAGCTACGTGACCAAGGGGTCACAAATGCCACCACAACCACAACCATCAAAACAAACCAAAAACAGGAGTGTATGTTTTACCCTTCACAGAACGTGTGAATAGTTTTAAAAACTATTCCTTTTGTAATTACTTATTTAGGATAATTCCTTGCTCGGTTGTTTTTTGCACATTTATAGCAAAGTCCTGTGGATTTTATTATAACCACTCTTGCTGGGGATTTAGCTCAGTGCCACCGTGCTTACTTTGCAAGCACAAGGGTCTAAGTTTGACCCCCAGTATTGCCAAAACAAACACATTTTAATTGTATTTCATATATTCTCTTTCTATTAAAAAATTATTAGAAGAGTACACTTTTTTCAGTCATGGGAAGTCACACTCAGTCCTTCATGCTCAGCTGTATCACCAGCATGTTTCATTTTATTTATTTTAATTTTGAGATACACACTTGCTGACCCCAAGCTAGGGATGTGCACCAGTGTGCCCAATTTATCAGACATTAAAGAAATAATTCATCTGCAAATCCATTCACAGTCAGTCATTTTCAAATTTCTCCTTCACCCAGTTTTTTAGTTTTTAATTTTTTTAGCTTTTTTTTGGAGACAGGATCTCCCTTTGTAGTTCAGGCTGGCCCTGAATTCACCATTTAACCCAGACTGGCCTCAAACTCCCAGAAATCCTCTGGCCTCTGCCTCCCAAGTGCTGGGATTATGGTTGTGAGCCACCATGCCAGCATTGTGATATGTGATACTGAAGCTCGAATTCAGGACCTGGTGCTTGCCAGACAAACACTGTAACCACTGAGCTAAATCTCCACTCCTGCTTAAACAGTTTGTGTAATTTCACCCTTATTTTTTAAACTTCAGTCCCTTGTGTAATTTTTAAAATTTATCTTTTAAGTCAAAATAAAAGTTTATTTTTTTCATTTTTAATCTTCTTAGGACAGGTTTGCTATAGAGAGTGATTTTACTCACTGAGCAAAATTGGTACACACCCATAATACATCTCAAATTTTTTCCCCACTCCCCAACCTTTTTTATTTTACCAGCATCAGATTTGCTGATTTGTCTTCTAAGTCCTTAAAGAGTTGGTTACCATGTATACCAATTCATAGACAGATAAATAGTTCCAAAATGTAAAACACATAAGATAATTATAATAACTCAAGAGAACACATACATACTTATAGATATATCATCCATGCTCAATTGCAATAACTTCACTTCTTTTTCTCTCTTTTTAGATTATCTGTATTTTATTTTATACTTTATTTATATGCTGATTATTTTACATGAGATAAACCATGTGATTTTTAAGCTCATGTGTCTAATTTATTTCACTTATTTCATGTATTCTAATTTATTTCACTACTGGTATCAAGTTGCACTCATTGTCCTGCCAATGACCCAGATTTATTGCTCTTTATAATGGAATAGAACTCTATTGTGTATAAATACACATGTTTTTTATCCATTCATATGTTAGTAGACATATATAATGTTTCCCAGATGTAGCAATTATAAATTACATGACTGTAAACTGGGGTATAAAATGCCTCTACTTTTTGGGGGAAGAAACTTGTGTGAGTCCAGTCCAAATCCACATATGGACTCCAAATGTGTGAGGGAACAGAACACAGACCCTCGGGAAGAACTCCAATCCCCCTAGGGTCCCACAATTACAGAATTAATAACCAACAACCAACAAAGTCAGAACCTTGCAGAAAAAGGCTGGGCTCAGGCTCGACTCTTGCTGCTCTAAGTAGTGGCAGCCAAAGGACAAACACTGGAGCAGCAGAAGTGGGAGCAGAAGAACCCATAACCTGAGTTTGCCTGCACTTTTGTTTGGTAACCGGTCTTCAACCCATAATCCTACCATGAATAAAACAGGGCGTTCCCACAGTAATCTCTGTAGTTGAAAATTACATAGGGCAGGGATGACATCTTTAAATCCCTGTAAGTCTTAAAGCAAATAATCCTAGTGCAGTGACCCTTGTAGTTTAAAATCCTACAGGATGAGGCAGATATCCATAATAATCTTAGTAGTTGATCCCGCAGGGCAGACATCCTTACATCCAAGTAAGTAAACCCCAGTAAGTAAATCTAAAGTCTGAGTAAATTGTCCGTGGTTCCTGGCAGAAACTGAGAAGAAGAGTAGCTCATTCAAGTGGAATTTCTACTTTTAGTTTTTTGAAGAATCTTCATATTGATTTCCATGGTGATTGTACTAGTTTATGCTCCTACCAATGACAAGTTTTTTTCCCCCCACAGGATTGCCAGTATGTGTTATTGTTTGCTTCTTGACGGTAGTTATTTTTTCTGGGACATGATAGAATTTCACAGTTGTTTAATTTCTCAACTGGCCCGTAATGTTCAATATTATTTTCATGTACTTATTAACTTTTATATTTCTTCACCTGAAAAGTATGTATTAATTTCAGTTGCATGTTTTTGATTGGATTTTTTTTCAAGTCTTTATTGGTACATTATGAATACACATCGTCATCACATTCAACATTGACAGTTTGTATCAGACTATGACACCACTTGATTGTAATTTTTCCCCTTCCCCCAGCCACCCTGCTACCACCTACCCCTTATATACATAGGCTTTGATTAGATATTTTAAATTGAGGGGTTGGTTTTGAAGTTCTTAACATATTCTCTTCATTATTCCATTGAGTAGTAGAAATCAAAAAATTTCCTCACTCTGTAGGTTGCCTCTGTTGCTGATGGTTTGCTTTGCTGGGAAGACCTTGTAAATCTGATGTCACCACATTTGTTGCTTCTTGCTCATATCTCTTTTGCAACTGAGATGTTTCTTAGAAAGATTTAACCACTCCATTGCCCTTAGGTGTTTTATGTATTATGTGTTTCAGGAGACAGTTTCTCTTCCAAAGTTGAGCTCTTCAATCCATTTCATTATACTTGAGTACATGGGAAGACACATGTGTGTTCAACTTTTGTCATGTGCATAGTTAGGTTTCTTAGTACCATTTATTAAAGAGGCAGCTTTTCATCTAGTAACAGAATTTACTCCTGGTCAAACATAACATAGCTGATAATGCCTGGAGTTGTTTCTGCATCATCTATTCTGTTTTGTCAGTACCATGCTGTTTTTATCAGTTTTCTAATACCCCTTATATATGGAAAAATCTTGCCCATGTCTGGACATTGTTGTCCAAAATTACAGGTGTGTAACTTTGATGAGGCAGAAGTTTAGATAAGTCAATATTAGCTCTTTGCTGCACCATAACATCCACCTAAGTGTTTCTTGATATGTCACTGATGTTACAGTTAACATTAATTTTTCTCATTGTTGGTATTTTCATTTGCATGTGCAACATTCATCTCATGCCAAGTGTTTCACTATGTGTTATTTTATGATAGAAATCTAAGCCTTCAAGAGGACTAATTATTCCAAAGAGGGAGTCAATTTCCTTGTTGCTTAACCTTAGGATATTGCCTGAATTCTGCCTGCTAAGTAAAAATACACCAACAATTGAGTTTTTAAAATGATGATTCTCACTATTTAACAGTTGTGGATCAGAAAACAGAAAAGGATTCCCCTTCTGTCTTATAGTGAGAATCAGGAAAATGTGTACTCACATAGTAGGACAATGAAGTAAATTGTTAAGAGACACTGATCTTAGTCATGAGAAATCTACCCTTATGTTTTCCTTTAAACCCAATTATATCTCAAAAACAAAAGCACTAATAATGTCCAATAAATGCTTTGGTTCTTATAACACAAATATGGAGGAAGAACATGAGCATTTAGTTCATAAATACTTTTTACAGGATTGCAATATGATCGTATATTAAGTCTATAAAATAAAGACTCCTATGCTTTTTATGCAGGCACACACCCAACAGCTACCAGAATGTTCTAGCCTTCATATTTGCCATAGAAGAGATCAACAAGAATCCTCACATTTTACCCAACATATCCCTGGGATATGAGTTCCATAATTTCCTTTACAGTCACTGGAGGATGCTGGAGAGTTCCCTCATGTTGCTCACAGGACAGGATGATATCCCTAATTACTCTTGTGGGGGAAAGAGCAAGTCTACAGCAGTGCTAACAGGAGCATTATGGGCAACGTCTGCCCAAATCGCAAGCCTGCTGGAGCTCTACAAGTTTCCGCAGGTGAGGATGCATGAGATAGGAAAGGATGAAATTGTGTCTTTGTTGATGACATGATTAGGTCCCTAAGCAGAGTGGAAGAAGGATTTCAGTCAAAGTGCAGGTCTTTTAGTGTGTAATTTCAATATGCGAATTGCTCCGAATTTCCTAGTCTACAACAAAAAATAGGGAGAGAAGAAAAAAAGTGTTTCCTAACACTGTGTATCTGATCAGTTGTTTTCTGGAAAGTTTTTGTGACATGAGGTAATTAGAAAGAAATAATGAAAAGTTACCTCCTTCTACCCCTTCCAGCTGTTACTTAGTATTCTCTAGGCATGAGATTCTGTTTGCTCTCAACTGTCTTGTATTTCTTTCAATTTTCTTTCCTTTCAGGTCACATTTGGTTCTTTTGATCCTATACTAAGAGATAATGGACAATTTCCTTCTATCTATCAGGTGGCCCCTAAAGACACATCTCTGTCCTTTGCTATTGTTTCCTTGATGGTTTATTTCAGCTGGACCTGGGTAGGACTGGTCATTATGGAAGGACAGAAAGGTCTTCAGTTTCTCTCAGATGTGAAAGGAGAGATGGACAGGAACAAAGTCTGTGCAGCCTTTGTGAAAATAATTGCAACACCCCTTGTATCATATGTGACAATTGCAAAAGGACATGATATCCTGACCAAGGAACTATCACAAGTCAGTGTGGTCATCATTTACTATGACACTGACATTCTAAATGATATCAACTATAGTATAGAACAATATTTACTAACAGGCAAAGTCTGGGTCACAAACTCACAATGGCATGTTGACATGAATGGGAAAACTTTCATACTTAATTCATTCCATGGGACACTCATTTTTTCAAACCACCATGAGAAAATTTCTGGTTTTGAAACCTTTGTCCAAGAAGCCAGTCCCTCCAAATACCCGGAAGACTTTTACCTCACTATGTTTTGGTTCCATAATTTCCACTGCTCATTCTCTGACTCTGACTGTTCACTGAAGGACTGTACACCTAATGCCTCTCTGGCATGGCTGCCTATGAATCGCTTTGACCCAGCCATGACTGACTGGAGTCACAATACATACAATGCCGTGTATGCTGTGGCCCATGCTCTACATGAGATGCTTCTTCAGCAAGCACAGTGGCCACCAGTGGAAAAGAAAGAAGTGATAGTGTTTTCCCCCTGGCAGGTAAATCCTATCTTTTGTAATAATCAGGTTTTCTTTCTTAAGTTATTTATACATGTGTTTCATCAGAAAGCTGTAGAGCAGTTTGTCCAAAGAGCAATTGATTATACTCTAGCTTATCTTTAAAGACATAAAACATTTTTTTTTGAGATAGGGCCTTGCTTTTTTGTAGTTCGGGTTGGCTCTAAGGTCAGCCTTGAACTCACAGCAGTTTTCTTGCCTCTGACCTCCAAGTGCTGGGATTATAGGCATGAGT
>PVIR01041933.1:0-12493 GCA_004026965.1 Petromus typicus | reverse complement strand
TCCTAAGAGAGTCCTCTAGCTTGATGCGGTGGTTCATGGCTGCAGTCCCAGGAGTCAGGAGGCTGAGACAAGTGGATCCCTTGAGTTCAAGGCCAGTCTGGGCTAATAGAGAGAGTTCAAGGCCAACCTGAACCACGTAGTGAGACGCTGTCTCAAAAACAAATAAAAAAAACTAAAAAGGGCCTCTAAGCTCTGAGTCACCTGGACCGAACAGGCTTCCAGAAGAGAAATGGAGGCTGATGACAGTGAGAAGCTCACACAGGTAGGGGCCTCCACACGTGCATGCCTGGTCAGAAGCTCGGTTTTAACATTTATCTATTGTCTGATTTTGGGTAAATCATAATTATGGCTCCAAGATGTAAATAATAAAAATAGCTAAGCATAAGTTTTTCAGGAGAGAAGTCAAATTTAAGGTGTCACTCCTAAAACAACGCCTGGCCGACCATCAACGCAATGCATATTCCTCTCATATGATTTACCTTCCTAGACAGGTTGCTTGATGGGTGTGGTGGGGACTGAGCTTAGTCATCACTGTGTCCTACCACCCGGCATAGGGCCTAGTGTGTGTCCCTGGTGCTCTGAGTGTTGACTGTGAAAGAGCTCAGTGCCACTACGGGGTAAATTGTCACCTGGCACCAGTCTGAGGGTGACCCTGGGCAGTCACTCAAGGGCATGTGGCTGGGGATGCAGCTATGGCCCATGGAGAGACCCCCATAGTCTTACTCTGTCTCTCCTGCCTGTGGCCCAGGCTTCTGCCTGTCCCCAGAAGTGCACTAAAGGACCCTCTGCCCCTCCATTTGGCTCCATGCTCTGGCAGGCTGGTTGCCATAGAAACCAGTGGTTTCTCAGGACAAAGCACAGGGAGACTGTGATGGACAGAAACTCGCTAGCACATTATGGAGCAAGAAAAAGGAGTCTGGGAAGCTGTGATGTGCAATAAGAGTTTCACTGTCACTTGTTTAGGGGGAAAAAAATAACAAAATCTCTGCAAGGCCCCAGTTGGAAAGGCTTTTATTGCCATATTTATATCTTTTATTGTTTTTCCTTTTTCTTTTCTTGGAGCCAGATCCTGGCAAACCAAGTCTGGGAACGCTGCAGCCCACATCGCCAGCCCCACGGTCCCGTTGTCCCCGCAAATGTCCTGGCCCTCGGCATCTTCCGGCTCAGAATCCCTCAAGTCCAAGGGGCTCCTACCCGCATGTGTGTCATCAGACCTGCTTTTGTTGCCAAGCGTCAACTCCAGATGTGGCTAGAGAGAGGCAGATGCCCTATCTTCTCTTCTTCCTGAGAACTT
Organism: Petromus typicus; assembly: GCA_004026965.1. Lineage (NCBI taxonomy): Eukaryota > Metazoa > Chordata > Mammalia > Rodentia > Petromuridae > Petromus > Petromus typicus. The sequence goes on along the minus strand of PVIR01041933.1, from coordinate 11,199 downwards.
GGTCCTCTCTTAGGTCAGTTTGGCTTCTTGTTTTTTAAATATCAGGCTGGTTGGGAACTTGTGCTTCTGCTAAGAGAGAAGAAGAGAGCCAGAATTACCTGCAGGCTCAAACATTCTTCAAAAAAAAGATACAATACAGGGAGCAGCTGTTTTTCAAATTTTGGACAACAGGCAGTGAGAAAGTGGCATCTAAGAGAAAGGAGAACCGTGAAAGGGGCCCTGGGGTGCCTTGGTGAGCACCTCCGGCTGCTCTGGCCTCTGAGCGGGAGAGGAAATTCCTCAGGGCCAGGAGGACCGCTGGCCTAGAGACAGGAAGTTGAATGGGTGGAAGCGAGGGCAGCAAGGAAAGAGACAGACAGATAGGCAGGCAGGTAGTCAGACGGGTAGATCGACTCAGCTCTAGCAGAGGTCTGCTCTCAGATGTGTGGCTGGATCCCGGCTGGAGAATGGGTGTGGCAAAAGCTTCGGGGGCTGGTGCCACGACCTGGCTAGCATTGGACACTGCCAGGCACGTACTTCCCCAGGCTCCGAGAGCCGACAGGTCGATTATGCTCTAACTGCACCTGCACGTGTCCCCGCAAGGCCCTCCAGCCACACAGCCTTAGCTGCTGCCCATCCCTTGGCACACTCAGCTGCGTTGCTGGCCACACGTGCCGGGCCTTCCCCTATGTTCTCACACTGTGCCCACGAAAACTGCTACCACCCCCTTCACCATGGACACACGCACACTGGAGTTCTCCCTGCAAACTCCTTTTGTGGCAGGCATTGTCCTTTGAAAAGCGAGTGTGCACAATCAATTAGTTCCCACTTCCATCAGAGGTGATCATTCTTTTGAAAAAGCACTCCGTGCCTGGGTTCATCTGTCACCAGGCACAGACATCCTGAGCCTCTTTCTCTCCCCCTTTGTTCAGATCTGTCCACAAACGTCAGCCTCTGCTCCTGCGCTGAGTCTGGGGGCCATGGGAGAACTCAGAGTCCCTCACTCCCACCCTGGTCCCTGCTGCAGGGTGTGGAGCTATGGGGGGCACAGCCCAGGCTTCAGAGAGCCCCTCAGCCCCGTGTGTTAGAGTCCTGGAGAGCACGTGGTCTTCTCAATGGCAGCAGGGTCGCATCTCAGAGGTCTGAAGGACGGAGACAGGATGCTTGCTATGTGCCTGCCAGGGACCGACCCTAGGAACGCGCTTATTCATCCAGCAGAACTCCTGGAGCCCCTGCTGTGTGTCGGTCACACCAGAGGCAGAAGCGGACAGCAGCAAGCAGGACAGGCAGCGTGTGTGGTGTTTCTCCTGCAGCAGTGCTGGGAGAACTTAACAAACAAATTGACATCTGTCTGTGGGTGTGATGCGGTTCACAGGGTGCTCAAAGACTGACCTGCCCAGGAGCAGGACCTGAAGTAATACAGGAAGTAGATCCAGCCAGTGTCCCAGGGAACAATGCTCTGGGCACAGGGAACAACAATGGCACCGACGCTGGGACCAGCATATCTGATGTTTGGGAAGTACCAGATGTGGCTGGAATTAAGGGAATTAGTCCCTGCCCAAATCATCATAGTTTCTCCAGGGTGTAGCTCTAAGTACACCCCACATCTACCTGTGTCAGCTGTCTCTCAAGCGATCACCTGAGTGCAAATATCCCCTTCCCATCTATCCTCCGCACATCAGCCAGTGCACTCTGACGGATAAATTCTTGTTCTGAATCTTCCATTCCTTGCTCATAGTAGTCATATGCCCTTGCAGTGAATTTTCAGTGTCTGCCACGAGAGTAGGCACAGTGTATGAGGGGCCTGGCCGTGTGCCTTGCCTTGGTCAAGGGAGTGTTAATGGACAGGATGCAAGCAGCAGCACTGAGTGAACTTGTGTAGTTTAGCTTGGCCTTTTGTGTATCTGTCATCTGCCACAAGGAGAGCATGCCGTCGCATTCATGAGTACCAGAATAAATATATGGAGGGGATCTGAGGTCACTATTAGTGTGACTCACACTGCCATTGGTGAGAGAAAAAATTTACTGCTGTTGAGAGCCTCTGAGACGTAGGGGGGCTGTTTGTTAGGGGGCACTGTTGCAGTCATCACTGACTAATCCATACATTTGCCAATGCAATTAAAATAAAATCTAAGCTCTCTATTGTGTCCTATAGGGCCTTACATGACAGGGCCTGCCCACCCTGTCTTTGTGATCTCATCTGGGGCACTCTGTGTCCCTTACACACAACATTCTGGCAGCTGCACTATGCTGTTTCTCCCCAGCACTGGGGGCCATCACTCTCGTCTCAAACCTTTGTCCCTGTATTTTCTCTGCCCAAAAATGTCTTTTCCCTGAGTCCTGCAAGGACATCTCCACCGTACAGGTCTCTTCAAACGCCACCAGCCTTCAAAGCAGCAGACAGTTCATCGGTGCTCTCGTTCACTGTCTTTCCCCCATAGAATTTATTGTGAGATGAAATTATTGCTTAAAAATTATGTTAGCTGTCTTACTGCTCCCTTTTCACCGCTAAGATGTCAAATCCATGGGAACAGTGACACTGGATGTTCAACTTCTTGCCCCAGTCCCTAAAGCAATGTCCAAGAGAAGTCAGTTATTTGGACTGGCCGTTGAGATTGTCGAGTCTCTGGTATAAGCGATAAGAGAGAAGCATAGACCAACACCACTGGAAACACAAAGAAGGGCATTGCTTCCTGTCTTATATATTTACAAATATGCCGTCAGAGGATACGGTGGCCAGTTCGATGTTGATACATGTAAAAACTTTAAAGAAATGGACACTTCCATGAAAAATCTATGGATTTGAGATGCATAAAACCCAAGTAGTATCATAACATTTCATAAAAATGGGATCCTTTCATTGAAACTCTCACCCAAAAAACTAGCAGAAGCTCCACTTTAAGATGAGACACCAAATTTTCCAGACTCTTCCAGCAGGAAAAGGGAAAATTTTGCAACTGATTTCATAGGAACATTGAACATCAAGCTCAATGATATGTAAGATAGATCATGTATACCCATTAAGTATGACTGTTCCAGGATGGATTTAAAGATTGTTGTGTGGTTTTCTTCTTTGTTTCTCCACTAACGTGACATACAGTGGAGACTGGATGTTGAACCAACCTTGCTTTCCTGGAATAAACCACATGGAGAGAAGCATTTTCTATGCACCCACAGTCCCCCATCACCTCTCTAGTCCTGGTTTATCCCATGGCTGTGGCTCCGTGTCCTCCAGCATGTGGCTGCCTACTGCTCTCCAAACACCTCAGACAAGGCCCTGCCTCAGAGCCATTGCACCTCTGTCCCCTCCCTGGTTACCCTTTTCCTGCACCCCTGTCTGCCACGCTCCCTCATTTCTTTTCCTCAGAAGCCACCTTCTCAACTCAACTTTCGCCCTTCCCTATCTAAAATTCTCAGCTTTCTCTTACTCCGGACACTCTACCCACCTTTCCTGCTTCTTTTCCATACCTGAGTCACCATCTAATGCACTAGACACTATTTATTTGCTTTGCGTGCTGCATATCTTTGAACTAGAGTACATATTCCCCAAGGGCAGGGATTTGGGCTATGTCTCTGCTGCAGTTTCTTCAGCTTCTACAACAGAGTAACTCAGAGAAGACACTGAATAAATGTTAACAGAATGAGTTAATACCTCCATGTTTGGCACAGAGAGAAATCTAATCAGCAAAATCTCACCCAGGATCAACTGCATTCTCAGGGATGTTGGGGGCGAGGGGCAAATGAGTTGGCTCAACTCTGTTCTCCTGTAATTCTGGGAGGCCTCAGATGCAAAAATAATTCCACCCACTGGGCCCAATACAGCTTGTTTTCTCTCTCTGGGGAACTTCTGTAAAGTCACAGCAAACACTGAATTAGAAAATACCAAACCTTTACTCCCAGGCAAATACAAGATTAGGTTCCTGTGGGCTGTGGTCACAATATTTTTTCAACCGATCAATACCTAACCTTCCTTTACTGTGTGTTTCTTTAAAGGCATCTTCCTTGTATTGTGAGTTCACTGTCACCGCACTCACAGCCGGCAGCACTATATTAGGATTTATATCTGGACACGACGTACCTAAGACATATATTTTCTGCCTACGGCACACTTCAGCACTATGTCTGGGGCTATTTTAAACAGAAAAGTCATCAACACAATGCACACGAAACTGAGAATGGTGACACTAAGTAGACTGGTCAAGGCCTCTTGTTTGCAGTGTGAGGGTCAAAAGAATGTCGCGATACAGTCTTGTTAGACTTTCACTGAGAGTGTGTGTGGACTGCCTCGGACTATTTTGTGCATGCCCTCCAGTGACCTGAATATGGGTTTGGGGACTCCCACGCAGTGTTGGTGAGTAGAATGAACAAATATGCAAATATGAATGTGTTAATATGAAGATCGACTCTAATGAATGGAGCACCTATAATTTATTGAGCTCCATCTGAGACCAGGATAAGAGCCGGAAGAGAGAAGCAGGAGATCAGTTAGCATGGTTGGCAGGGCTCTGGTTGGAAATCTTTTCTTTTTCTGTTTTTTTGTTTTTGTTTTCAGACAAGGTCTCTCTATGTAGTTCAGGCTGGTCTTGAACCCACTGTGTACCCCAGGCTGGCCTCCAGCTCTCAGTGATCCTCCTGCCTCTTCTCCTCAGTCCTGAGATTATAGGTGAGCCAAGGGGACCCCAGGCCCAAAGGAAGAGCTGGCTGAGCAGAACAAGCCCCCAAAGCTCTCCCTTGAGGGACTCAACCTCCCCTCCTCTGCTCTGCCGCCACTTGTGATAAACACTCCTGCAACCCATAACCACAGCTGGGTTGAACGACTTGAGTTGTCAGGGCTGATTTTGTTCTCTGAAAGTCAATTTTTATTTTTAATTCTTGTGTTCGCTCCACAGAGCTGACAGCTCTCGGCTGCGTGAGAGACGCGCTGCAGCCAGGGGAAATCTCTGGAAGAGAGGCTCCTTCAGGAACCGAGCTGCCAGCGAGTCTCCTGACAGCTTGGACTAATTGTCTCGTCTTTTCTCTCTCCACTGCGCGTATTTACACATGGACAACTCCAACTCAGGAGCGTTGTGTCTCTGAGCAGATTCCCAGGCTGATAGCAGGACTGAAATCCTCACCTTCCATCTCCGGTGCTGCTTGATTTCCAAGGCAACCAGAGGATGGTGGGGGATGGGGAGGGATCTCTGTGGGAGCTCTCCTGGGGTGAACACTTTCTTCAGCTCCTGTGTGAGGACGCTGGGGGAAACTGAGGCAGGAAAGGCCGGAGGCAGGTTCACAATGTACTGGGCAGTGAGCCTTCTTGTTCTCCCTCTTTCTCGGTAGCACTTCTGGGTGCTATTGCTATGCAGCCTGCAGGATGACCGGCTATTTACAGTGCTCAGGGCTGCCGGTGTGTTTTCTGCATTCTTCATTCTTTGCTTCTTTACCTGCAGGGCTGCACATGATTCAAGCATTCGTGCATCCAGCCTGTCTAGCCCTGAGCTAGCACCGCAGACACAGAGGGAAACAGGACAGATGTGGCTCCTGTTCCCCCAAGACCTGAAACAAAGGTGAGACAGACACTCTGACATGTGCTGTTCCAACTTTGATGAAGATGAGCCAGGAGGGAGCAATTAGAGAGCAAGTGTTGGGGAGGAGGTTACAAGGGAAGCTACTGTGGCCTGCGGATCTGGGCAGAGCATCCTGCGGCGGTGACATCTCCATCAAGACTGGAGTGTGAGCAGGGTCTGCTGGGTGCAGAGTAAGGGGGAAGGACAGGGAACAGCACATGCAGAGGCCCAGTGGCAGGAAAGGCAACCTGGAGAGCTTCCGGGTCAACTTGACCTATGCTCATCCCCCTGCAGAGATGAAAGTCCGAGGAGGGCAGTTTGCTGGAGGCCGCAGGATGAGTTTGGAGCAGGACTGGCCCGGGGGCCTCTGCTCTGTCTTGCTCTTTTCTCCTGGTTCCCATCGGGCCTGCCAGCTTCAAGCTTCTCTTGATTTGTCTTTTGGATCACACGTGATCAATACATTGGATTCATCTTCGCTCAGCCTGAGCCCAGGATACCTGACTTAGTGCAGGCCCACCCGTGGGTAGGAAGGAGAGGAGGAAGCTTTGTGCTTGGACCAGGGCTTCCCAGGCTGAGGACAGCAGAACCTGGCTGCTTGTGTGGCCTCCTGTTCAGCAGCATGTGGGCTGGTGGCCTGGGAGGGGAGGAGACAGCTCCCCAGTGGCCTCCTTCAATGAGAAGAGGGGACTCTGACTGGAGGCCTTGCCAGAGCAGCCCTCATATGCTTGGAATCCTAATGGCTTAAGGGACTCCTAAAAAAGACAGAAGCAGCCTGGAGCCCTGGTGCGCTCAGAAGTCTGCTTAATCTGCAGAGTTTTCCACCATCCACCTCCTATCCACCCGCAGCTCTCTGCTGAGGAGCATCCTGAGGCCCCTGAAGGGGGGCCATGGTCCCACGCATGCACTGACCTCAGGGACAGAGCAAGGTGTGGTGTCTGGTTCAGAGCTCTTGGCGACTTTGAAGCAGAGCATTATGGGAGACCTGGAAGACTGGTGAACAGTGTCGATAGCGTGTCATATCCTTTACCCCCACAGGGCATACGTGGTGACTCAGCAGCGGGGCAAGGTTGTTACCTGCATTGCCAGAAGAGGAAACAGGAAGCCGGGGATAGAACTGAGTCACTTCTTGGCCTTGGCGACCTGGTTTTTCAGTGGGGAAAGTGACCCCATCTCACTGTGTGCTTAGAGCACAATCACTGAGGAGATCCTTCACTCTTTGGCTGCCATTTTGTTTATGACTGATGATGCCTTTCTGTCTTCCCCTCCCTAGCTCACCAGGAATGCTTGATTGTATGTACTGTGTTCGTCAGCTTCCTGGAAGTGTAACAAATACCTGAAACAAGGCAACTTGAAAAGAAGAAAGGTTGTTTTGGCTCACAGCTGGGAGCTTTCAGTCCATGACAGACTAGCTACACTCCCAGTTCTACCACCTCCCCAAAACACCAAGCACTCCACATGGTAACCTGCTGCCCAGGCAAGTAGCTCAGGGGACCATACCAAGTGGCCGAGGCATGAGATCACCACTCCACTGAGGCTTGGGACATGCAGTCCACTCCGGCCACACTGACGGAACTGCCCAATGACGCATTTCTGAGAACGCACCCATGTGTACATGTTTGTTACTGGTTCCGCTTTTCTGGAGAACCTGGCTGTACCCTTACCCTTGGTTCATGACTTGGGGCTCCTTGAAGTCTTTTCCATCCCTCCTCTGTCCTGGCAAGGATCCTCACGTTCTACCCACAAGGAGAGAAAGACCTTAGTGAGACAGAACCAGCCCAGACTCTACCACTGACCCTCAGTGTATGATGTGTGTCTACAGGGGCTGTACCCTGCCTGTCATCTGTTCATGTCATCTGTGACTTGCTCGTTCCCATCTTCTGGTTCAGTTCCTGATCCCCACAGCGCTCCCCAGAATGTTTGATGATTGGCTAAAGGAGCACCCTGCAGCCTCTGCAATCAAGGGTGGCACCTGCCAGAGGCTGTGGGTCCCAGCGATGGGCAAAGTCAGCCAGTGAAGTCAGGCAGATGGAACCTAAATGACAAGCAGGGTCGGGGAGCTGGGGGAGGAGCAGGAAGAGGTGGAGGAGGTAGAGGAGGAGGAGGGGGAGGAGGAGGAGGCGAGGAGAGCAGTCCAGAACTCAGGGCCAGCAGCAGGCTCTTTTCCAAGTATGTTTTGAGCTAACAGTGCAGGCCATTGTACCTGGACAAGGAATGCTCTCTAAATGAGTCTTTAATAATTTAGTTATACAAATTGAGCCTAATTAAATTGTACCCGTCGAAAACGCGCTGCTGTACATCTGAATGATGAAGCCAGGATCAAAAGGCAATGCAGCGCAGAGGCTAAGGTAATTTTCCACTTGTGCTAAGCAAGCTGAGATCCTCGTTCTGCGATTGTGCTGAGTGTCCACCCGGGAGTAATCACGGCCAGTCCTCCGGTTTGCAGCTTCTCAAGGCTGCCCGTCTCTCCTCCTTGGGCTGCAGCCCTTGGCTTCTGCGGCAGTAGGCGGGGGACAGGAAGGGCTTCCAGACACCTACCATGGAGACAGCTGTGCTGCCCTCTCCATCCCTGGCACCATGCCCTGGCGCTGTCCTCTCCTATCCCCCCCAGGTGGTAGCTTCTTTGTGACACCTTGGCTGGCTCAGGGGATTAACAGAGTACTCTCTGAGGTGTCTAGATGGGTACTGGAAGTGTGACCTTGGATCTGTATCTAGTCCCTTGCCCCTTCCTCTCTGGTGCTGTCACTTGATCTCTGCTTCTGGGTCACCGTGAGCTGAGCAGCTCTGCTTCCCTATGCCCTGCTGCCAGCCCTGAAACAGAGCCTAATAAAGCTCTCTCCGCTAACTCTGAGCATCAGGCGCTGTGTCCCAGTGGCAGGAAAGCTGACGAATGTACCTCTACTCCAGAACCAGGCTCACACACCATTTCCATCTGCCTGCCCTGCTCTCCACTTTCTCCCTGAGCCTGGACACATCCAAGGCTTGTTGAATACATGAAGGCCAGAGCTGAACATCTGGGAGCCGAGCAGCCATATTTTCTGTGAAGCCCAAAAAGGGAAGTCAGCTGTCGCAGGACTCCAGCCATTTCAAAGGCTCCTGGTGCCAGCATCCCTCTCATTTCTCCTCCCATGTCTCTGCAGAGTGGCTGGGAATGTGGACCCTGTGAACCGGGAGATGGCTGCACTGGCTTCATGCCCCACCTCTGGCTCCACAGCTGCATCGACCCTGGGCAAGCTCCGGGAGCGGCCAGTTCCCTCAGCCTCAGCCCTGGGGCTTGTAGAGACACCCTGTGGAGCACAACTGTCCTCTTGTCTCAGTGTGAGGAGCAAAAGCTCAAGGGTCGGGTGACTTGCTCAGTGTTGATCGGTCTGTACCTCTGAGCCCAGCCACACACACGTGCGCACACGAACTCACCACGCACATGCTGTGCCCATGGCTGGAGCCCTTTCTTCCCTATTCTCTGCCTGCCTGCTCCCTGAGGGTCCCAGCTACTGCTCAGGCCAGCAGGCACAGAGCCTGGTATCCACTGTACAGATGAGAGCCTGGAACTCGAGTGGGGGTGGGACTTGCCCAAGGTCACCCAGCAGCTGTCTCCTCCCCAGGCACCTGCCCATCCCTTCCCTTGCCACCAGATAGCATGTGATCTCAGCCCTGGTCTCCTGGGGCCATTCCTTGGCTTCACTCAGCTGGGCGCAGCACTCTAGGTTGGCGCTGGGTGGTTGTAGCTTGCCTACTCTGTGTCACCCAGGCCACCTTGTCTCATGGCCAGCCTTTCCTGCCCCTCCTTCCTCTGTAGGAAATTCCAGAAGGCAGCTGGTCTTGGTGGCCCAGCCTGACCAGAACACACTGCTAGAGTCTCTCTGTGTGGCCCCAGGACCTTTGCACTTGCTCTTCCCTCTACCTAGGAGCCCTTGTCCCTCTCCTGCTCCTCACCAGTCAGGTCATAGCTCAAAGGGTCAGTGACTCTGGGATGGTGGATCCCCTGCAGGGTAGTCAGGGTGGGTCACAAGTCTGTCATCTGCCTTCCCTACGCTGCAGCCTTGCCAGTCCCTAGCACCTGGCACAAGGCCTTGCATGTAGTAGCTCCTCAATAAATTACTGCATGAGTGGCAAGGAAGAGGGAAGGAAAAGAGAGAAAGGAAAGAAGGAAAAAAGGAAGGAAGGATGGAAGATGAGGGAAAGGGAAATAGGAGAGAGAGCACCCAGGGCTTCTAGCTCTGGCCAGGGTGCCGGCTGTGATTTAAAGCATAGGGCATGTGCAGAGGGGACAGGACAAGGAAGGGACAGCAGCTCTCTCTTCCCTCCAAAGGCAGCATTGGGTGACAGACGGGGGCAGCAGCCACACAGGTCAGGTGTGATGGGCAGGAGGAAGGCTGGGGACAGAGCAGGCGGCATCTGTCAGGCAGGGAGTGGCTGCCACAACCACGACACCCACCGAGCGGCAACGTGCTGCCTGATAAAACATGGCTGGATCACAGATGAGAGCCGGGGTCAGGGATTAGCGCTGGAATTAAGTACTGTGAGAATTCGAGGGGAAAATGCATGGAAAATTCAATTTAAGGATTAAGCAGTCTCATTTTCCAGCAAAGCCATCCTCCTGCAGTGAAGTCACCCAGGCTGGAATGGGATCTGACACCTGCAGGTCTCCAGACTGGCAGTGGGGACCACCACAGGCTGCCACGTGGCACTGTTGGGCTTTACGCCCTTTTCTTGGGTGCCTGAGAAGGAGGGGCAGTGCCCACTTGCCATTCCTGCCCATCAGACAGGGAACCTCCGGTCACACTCTGCTGCCAAGTCACAGAGAGACAGAAAGCACAGGAGAGTGGGGTGGTGGAGTTCCACCAAACTGAGAGACTCACCCAAGCCTACTGCGTTGTGGAGAGCCAGAACTGGACCCTGGAATTGTGTGACATCTGTGGTTCATCCCTCAATGCTGGTGTCTCAGAACCAAATTGCATCTATCCTGGAACTTTGGCTAGAACTGTTAAGAACAAGCCACTTTCTTTCCTGGTGATAAGATACAACTCTAGAGCTGCCGGGGCTCAACTTGGACCCCTTGGCGAGAGCCTACTTTAAGAATAAACCAAAACAAGATAGTAGGAGGCAGGGAGACAGGATTTGGATAGAATTTATTGAGCACCTGGATCCAGCCATACCTGAATCCAGTAAACATTGATTGTTTCAGTTAACCAAAATAGTTCAACACCAGAATTGGGCTGCTGTTGCTTATACTCTGAGTCTTGCTAAGCCAGTCTTCCTTGTCTAAAGGCCACAGGCTAAGATTGGCTTGCAAAGCTCTAGAGTGCAGGTAGCACAGTGGCTTGGTATCCTTTCCTCATCTCTGATCGCACCTGTTTTGTGTTTTGGCCACACCAGACCTCTCAAGCGGCCCACGATGAGTGCACCCAGTCCTTGTGCCATGCAGAGGTCTTTGTCCAGGAAATATTTTCCTTTGTCTATCTGGAAAATTCCTGGTTATCTTCCAAAACCTTCTTCAGAAGTTATTTTTCCCTGAGACCTCCTCAGACTGGCCATTTCCTCCCCTACTCCATGTCGATCATGAGTTATCTTTCTTTTGTCCTTTGGTGTGGACCATTTATTTGTCCATCTGTCCTGGAGGAAAGAGACTAGCGCTCTTGGTATGTGGTTAGGGCCATTGAAATGTTGCAATGTGAAG